>BQNB010003463.1:13538-114780 GCA_026074375.1 Tanacetum coccineum | reverse complement strand
TTGGTTTTTAACATTAGATTGGATCTAACCCTTAGGATTAGTGTAGCTTAGAATAGTTTATATTTCTGTTTGTTTGCTTATTCTGTTTGTGTAATACGACGTATTCAGTTTACTGAATATGACGTATAAGTTATTTAACGGTTTTCTTTCCTGGTAAGTTTATTGCAGGATGGACAACCCAAACCCGAACATTACTATGGAAGAATACATCAGGCTCAAGGAAGAAAAAGCTCAAAAACATGGGAACGTGGTTAACTGGGAAACTACTAAGTATGGTAAGATCTGGTATGATGATGACGTTCACGACCTCAGATCCATTGAAACCGAATTCCCAGCTATAGTCTTTAATGATAATTTGACATCGAATGAAACACTCTCTCGTGAACCCACAGTAAGTTCTCTTAACAACAATGAAATTGAATTTAGAATATCATTTGACTAATCCGACGATGAAGATTACATGGTAGTTTTTGATAAAAACTCGTTTTCTTATAAAATAATTTATGTCAATGATTTTAAAATGGATTTGGAAAATGATAATGAAAAAGTTGATATGCCTTCATTTCCATCACCCGAGCCAAAGGTCAGTTGTTTTGATGATTTAGACTTCTTTAAAGATTTTGAGAATGAATTTCCAGCCATTGTTTACAATGATCTGTTAATACAAATATTCGCGCTAAAACGATATTTATATTTAATGATCTTCATGTTTTGATAATAACAAATATAATGTCATACTACGTAAAAGTTTACGTAAACAAGTTATTTAGTCGAAAGTTTACTTGACGCCGACAAATCACTTAAGGTATGAATATGACATTATTAAACATAGTTAATGATCAAAGAAAAATATTATCATTTGCATAAATATTTTCTAATCAAATGATTTAAGTTAACACATGATTAATTATAAGCTAGTTATATTAATCATGTAAGACAAAATAAGATTAACCATAAGTGGAAACAATCTTTCCAAATCTTTTCAAATCTAGAAAATCTTTCCTTATTGGTGATAAAAAATATTTTGTTCTAGAAGAATCTAATAAACTAGTTTTATTAAGTACAAAACAATATTTTGTATAGATTGAGGTTAATTACAAAATGATAAAGGCTGTCCCAGCTCCCCCAACGGATCCACCAAATACACGGGACGGATCCAGCTATGGTGGATCCATAGGTCGCAGCGAATAGCTGTCTAGGCCAGCATTTGAATTTCAAAGTGTTGCCTGTAAATAGCAACCTTAAGTATTTATTTTAAGACAACTCTTGACAAATATTTTTACAGACATCTTTTATCTTTGGAATATTCTTTGATCATTATACTTGTTGAATAATCCATTATAAGTGATCAACTCATTGCACTCTTTAGCGAAGAACACTTACGAAGACGTTAAGCTTCAGGTGTTAATAGTTTAGTTGTGTCATCACAATTGTGATAATCATTCATCTTGTATATCTTGTGTTGTGTGTTGTGCATATCATGTATGTATGATAGGTTAGTATTTAGGCCATAAAATACATAGTGTGTTAGAATGGTTCTATCTCGAAGTAGAACTCGGTATTTAGCTTAGTACCGGAAAAAGTGTAAGCGACGTATACGGTTTTCTCCGCCTAAAGAGAGCTTGTTGACATAGTAAAGAAAACTCTCAATTTGGGTACTTGGGGAGTGAAGTAAGATGAAGATGAGCTTCATAGCCGAACCACTATAAATCATTATATCATCGGTTTGATCTTTCTTATCTTTACTTGTTCATACTTTGTAGATTACTTATTTACTTATTGCATCGCTATCATATAAACTTGTGTATATCTCTTGAGTTCACATAAGTCGACTATCTAAGTTTTATTTAAAAACGATAAAAACAATTCAACCCTCCACCCTTCTAGTTTCCATAACTTCGTAAGGTCATAATGGATGGTTCTATATGATGCGTTCCCTTTATCTTTTCGTTGGCGATGATGAGAACTGTTTCGGTACTTCATGTGACTAACTGAGCAAAGCTTCTTGGCAAGGCGGCAATACCCATGTTGTGGTCGCAACCATGTTAAATGTTCCGTACCATTTCAGTATTCACAAACCTGAGCCTCATTTGTCACTGTCGTACGGATCAAACCTTATGTGGCCTTTTATAGTTGGGGTTTCTTGAAGTATAACATGTTCATGAACCATTTCTTAGGCCAGCTAGTGTGTCACTTATGTTTTTCGTGCACGAAGACGTTTACCATGAGTGACATATCAGCTGGTCTGATACATGTTTCATATGTAAGTTTGTCGCTATATTAAGTTTCACTAGATGTTGTTGGCATTTGTGTAATAAAATTTACAACATATATGCTGCGTGTTGGCAACGCAATCTATAATATTTACAGCCACATCAGATGTCTTTTTTATAGAGAGGCATGAATTTGAAAAAGTTTGTATACAGCTTTGATGTGTTATATGTAGGCAGGGCAGCATGAATTTCTCGCAGCTACAATTATCGAATCATGTATTATTTATTGCTTCCTTCCCTGGGCCTTGGTCTTATGTGTGTTTATTTTACTATTTTGTATATAATGTTTTACCGCACATCAAGACGACCCAACAAAAAGAAACTCGACAGTAGAAAAGAATGTTCATGGGATGTTGTTCGGTGTTTCTACAGAATAGACTGCTCCTGTGACCTCAATGCTTTTCTCAGAAATTCCAAGTTAATATGGGCAATCGATTCTACACAAACATTCGACATCAAATTATAAAAGGAATTGGACATCTTGGTATACGCCCCGAGTCAGGTTCTGGTCTCTTCCTGTAGTTATTAAAGTTTTGCACTTGTTATTTTAGTCAGCTTTTATGCATGCTGATTGATTTATGTCATTTGTTATTGGAATTGCTATGTTGTCTATGCTGTTACGTCATGGTTGTGATAAGGGTTTATCATTGTCATGCTTGCTAGTATTAAGAAGTTGCCTTCTAATTAGGCATACATGTGAGAGTGACAAAACCCTTATCATGTAGTTGGTTGTTATGTTGCATTCGTTGATCATTGTTTACATCTGATGTCTGACCAATTTTATGCTACCTTGATTAGGCGATGATGAATATGATCGGTTTCAATAATAAGCGTGAAAGTCTATGACTTAGCAAGGTAGCCTATTAGGTATGCAGCCATGATCGATGTACACTTTTTCAAAACCTTAAGCTCTGCTCTGAGCTAGTTTACCTTACTGCCTATGAATTGCTGGACCGTGTTAGGTGACACTCAGCCATATCTTGGCGTGGCATCATTATATTGTGTTTGCAGCCACGACAAGTAGAGTGCCCTTTTATCCGATTCCAGTATCACAATTGTGGGCTTAACTTTATTTTTTGTTTAGCTCTTAAGAATATGTTGTGGGAAACGTTTACTTTGGAGATTAATATTAAAAAAATAAGTTTATGCACCCGTCTCTATTGACCACCCCTGTGTCCATGTTAGGAGTCCAACAACAACGATTTCAAGAGTGAAATTATATCTCTTTGGGTGTTGACTGCTGACTTAGACACAAGAATGATCTTTCGAGTGTGTTAGGGGTTTTGGCACTATCACGCGTGGTTAAATATAGGAAATGGCTTCAAATTCGGCATACGTGATAATGACAAAACCCTTATCATATATTCGGATGCTACATTGTGCTTGGCAACCATACCTTGATGAGGCAATGATGAATATGAGCGGTCTGAATAAAACGCATAAAAATCCATAACTTGGCTACACAACCTATTAGGTGTGCAGCTATGGCATACTTACACAAGCTCTTATCTGAGCCAATAGATCATTTCTTACGGAATTCTTTTAGTCATGGTTATTCAATAATGACGCGGCATCGACGATAACATCCATAAATGGATTTGTGTTTTGATACGTTGTATTTGTGTTGCACTGAGAATGAAAAGAAGAAATTGTGCCGCTAGATAGTATCACCATCTCTTCTAATTTCCGTTCATACACCATTTCTGCGTATCAGAACAAAAATACGTTTACAACTTTTACCACCGTTGCCGCCTCAAATCTCGATACACACTTGTTTGTTGCCTTTCAAGCCATGTTTTAAGTAAACCGATATGTTGATATGTCTACATGTTAGCTCGAATTTGAAATCGTGATACACACTAGCTTGTTGCCTTTCAAGCCATGTTTTGGGTAAACCGATATATTGATATGTCAACATGTTAGCCCGAATTCAAAATCCTCGTTCAAGTTAATGCGCGAATATGAATGACATGATGGCTCGATTTGATTTCACAAAATAATACTTATATATTATTATTATTTGAAAGAAAATAGTTGACATTTTTGTCAACGTTATATTATTATATTTAATAATTTATTTAGCAAAAAAAGTAACAAAGTAACGATAATTGTTTTAAACGTATCATCGATACTAAAGAAAAAGTTGATAAATATAATAAAAAAAATAAAAAAAAAGTTAAAAAAATTAAATAATAATTAACAGACATTAGGATGTAGTATGACATTTTTCCACATCTTGTTTGGTACGAGGTTTCAAACTCTAACCGTTACTTTGAACGTGAAAAAAAAACACTCTCAATAATCTAAACATCTTACTGCGTCTCATTAAATCATTAAATCAAGTTAAAAGGCTCTTAACAATAATTGTAAAAAACAAATACTTCTTAAATTAGTCTAAAACGTTAATGAAGAGGGTCTCATTTAACGTTTAATGTATCATGGGCTAAACAATTTGGGCCTTAGGTAATGGTATTGAATAAATTCATGTGGGAGCCTTATGAAAAATATTGTATCAATGTTTCATCAAAACTTTTCTATAATGCTTATAAGGTGGGAGCCTTATGTATTTTGTAAAATATTTATATTGTTGATTTCCTTCTTGCTTTTCCTGTGATAACACTGCTTGATGGTTCATAATCATAGCTTGTTTATCAAAAAAACATTAAAAGGCAAAATATTTCTATCTCACTGTGCACAATACACATGGCCGTCTCATGGATTCAAGAGGCCCTGTGCCTTTTTCTGTTGGAGGCCCTTTTACAATATTCGTTAAAAAAACTAAAGTCCTAGAGATTAATTTTCATATATCATATGATACTGTAGTAGTTTTTTGAAATGCACGTGATTAATTTTCTCGAAACATAGTTATAGCCAAAATATTTTATATACATTACTTGATGATAATTTATTAGGATAACTTTTGAAGATAAAAAAATGCACACTTGTAGATAGATATTTCATGTGTGGTTTGTTATGATTATACTTTAAAATGAAGCTAAACAAAATACTATAAACTCATGAATTAATTGATACAATGTAAACTACAGAGGCTAAACATGGAATATAGTAAAAAAACAAACTTTTGAAATTTATGCCATCTTCTCCACCGGACGAAAATGAATTTTGAGCTCTATTTCTCATCCGTGACTCAAATAAATGGATTGTAACATCCTAAAACGCATTAAAATCCATCATAAAACATTATTTCTTAGGTAAAAACGTTCAAAAGTGAGTTTATACTAAAATCACAGATCTAGAAATTGGGGCCCTATGAAAACGGAGGCCCTGTGCCGTTGCACACCCCGCACATTCTTAAATCCGGCCAAGACAATAATATACAACACAATTGTTGTGCCAGAACTTGAACCCACAACGCACCTCTTGCTCTCTAGGTTGGTGAACATCTCACTTCACCACATGGTACCGCTATGGTACATATTCTTGTTTATCAATATGTATACAGGTTGCATTCTGTGATTGTTTCAGCTCAAGAAGATAAGGTGCTCCTAATTACAATTATGTACGTCCCCAAAGCCAGATGGGATCTGTCACGAAACAGGTAACAAACTAACAACCACTTGCCAACTACCGAACTACGTAAGAGTCTCCAAGCAAATTGGCAAGTAGTAGTTGACTTTTCATTTAGAAACCTTGTAATATTAGAAAATTTGGATAGTTGTTTTAAACAATGTTTCTTATTTGTACATGATGACATATAGTATGAGCACCCATGCTTACTGGGCTTAGTTCATAATTTACTCATATCCTCAGGGCCCATTACAACAAATAGACCGGACCGATGGCGCTGACCAAGGGTCATGCTCCGAGACATTTCAAAAGATGCACGTGAAGTATTCTTCAAAGCCGTACCCGCTGTGCTTTCGCGGCGGACAAACCTGACCGCACGACGATACACTCGCCGTCCCGCAAACACGATTACACGTGGACCCTTGCCCGACAAGGGACCCACTCCGGCTACTAACAGTCACAAGCGAAATACTAGGAAACCCTAGTATTAGGCTTGCCTATAAATAGGGGTCATTTCACACCCCCAAAAAGGTACATTCTGTCTAATCATTAATACACACACATACTCTGACATTCTCTGACAAACATGTATACTTACTCTCCGCTGGAGCTTAATGCGGGGTTCCGCCCTGCCGGTTAGGCAACGGTTTTACTTCTCATTTGTGCAGATTATCTCTCCATTACTTGGATATAGGTGCAAGATCTACATCACAACCCATTTATTGGCCCAGCCCAATAAATGACATAGACCCATATTTCACCCCATACACAGTTTTTGTACTAACAAGTTGGCGCCACCCGTGGGACCGATATAACTGCGTTCCTAGAAAATTAATCACATGAGCAATGCACGAACAACCTACCCTAATTCATCCAAGTCTGATGTGCGAAATACGACAGGGAAGAACAAACAAATCCTTCAGGACTCCGTGAGAACTACATCATCTGTAGATCTCGAAGAGTTCTGCAAAAAACACTATGAGAAACTACTACCAATCATGGCAGATGAGTACGAGTATGAGAAGAGAAAGAAAGAAAAGCTGGAGGAAGTAAAAGCAAGGCTCGACTTTGGCGATGCCCGAAAGAAAAGCACTAGGGCACAGGACATCAAACGTATTATGATCCAGGTATATCCGCCAAGAAGACAGAGACGCTCTCGCAGCCCGCGTCGCAATCCTAGCGTCTTCACTAGATTGAGGCGCGAAAGATCAAGATCGCCACGGCATGAATACAAGAATAAGGAAAAAGATGAGATCACGTGTTCAAGTAGGCTCGGAGGCAGAGGAAGGAGTACCTCTGCGCATTTACGATAGCTATAAACCCCCAAAATTGGGTCGCAGCCGAATAAGGATCTTGGGGATGTTACTTCAAGATCAACACACAACGATATATATTAAGAACGACACAAAACTCGTTTAAAATTGATACATTGGATTTAATTCAAAGAATATACAAAAGCGTTTATAGCGTTACTTGTTCTTTGTTTAATATTACAAAGATAACAAGATTTCCCAAAACATGTATGCACATAATCTTTAACAGTGCAATCCAACATATTCCAATGCATTCCTTGGCACCTGTAACTATGACCTCCTTGAAAAACATTGCTTAAATTCGTCAACAAAATTGGTGGTGAATTCATAGGTTTATGTATTTAAATTTTGCTAGGACCGCAAGGTCTTTCCCGTGATGTTAAAATAATGCCAAAATCACAAAACCAGATTACTGTTGCACTAAAGCTCATGACACCGAAGCTCAACCTTATTTGCTATTTTAGCAGTTATTTGCACCGTACAGATGTTGTAACCTAGCAACATCTAAGTCGCACTATGGTAACGTTCTGTTGCCAGTGATAGCTAATCTACCCCAAACGGGGAGGTTAATCCCAATTGATCTATTTATAAACATTCGCGCTCACATAATGCAATTAACAACTACATCCTAGCAATTGAAGTTCCTATGATATGGGCTCAGGAGGGTTTTCGTACTTAGGCAAACAACATAATCATATACTTTAAACACTTGCGTCCAATTTATAAAACAAGATGGTTTCCACCCCAAATAATAGTAAACCAGTAAAATGTAAAAGTGGGGCTGATAATCAACCTTGAGAGTACTGATAGTCCAAATAATCACAGATAAAAACGTCACGCAAGACGATTGAGCAACCTATCTTAATAAAGGTCGTATAAGTACCGAGTACTTTATTTAAATAATACATTGAATATAATCCTTATAGTTGTTAATTCGTATATCGTTCGGGCTATCATAATTAAAGAGTCATGACATGACTGTACGAGGATGTTAGAGACATTTTAAATCGTAAATCCAACAATGTCGATACGCCATCTGAAGAGGCCTTCATTATGAAATCCCTAGTATTATTGCACTTGTAACACTCAATATTCTATATAGCATTACATCACCGACTAATTCATTTTAGTAAAAATAATATTTATAAAGTGGGAAAACGTTTATTAATAACTTTTCGTAAAAATGACCTAATTGGTCGTTTAAGCCCGGTTGCTCGCGTTTTTTTTTTTTTTTTTTTTTTTTTTTTTTTTTCTTTTATTTTTTTTTCTTTTTTTTCTTACGTCCACGTATTTCGTTAGTAAGAAGAGTGATCAAATATTACATTTTCAAGTTTTTAAGATTCTGCGATGATTAGATTAAAAATTACTGTGTTTGACAGCTAGTTGTCGTTTTAGGCTTTTATAGCGTAAACTTGGAATCGTAATAACTTATTCGTTTTAATCCCGATTTTAGTGATTCCTTCGGTGTCGTGTTTGTTATTGTTATTGTGGTAGTTTGAGTGTTTATTGTTGGGTCCAATCCCAGATGATTAGTTCTGTATCTGGTAATTGTTTATAAAATGACGGTTAGTAACTTGAATATCGTTATTTGGCGTTGGTGTTGCGGGTGTGTGGGGCGGGTGTGTGTTCGGAGTTAGAGGACTTTAGCAGGTGTTATTTCGATACGATCTCGTATTAAAAGTGATATCTATTTTGATGTTTTTAAAAATTAGTTGCTGTTATGAATAGTATCTTTTATAAAAATAGTTTTATAAAATTTTTTTATCGTTCATAAACTAGTAATTACGTATCTTTTTAGTTATAGATTGGTTTTTTTTGAGGTAGTTTTTATCATTTTGGAATTCGTCACGAGACAGTATTATATCTATATTTTCTCAAACTTACTGTATGGAATTCGGATTTAGAACAGCCCCTAAGTATTTATGTATAAATCTTTATAAAAACCTTGTTTTATGTATTAATTAGTTTAGTAGTTTAATATAGAAACCCTTATAACTATTTTAAACACTGGTACTACTTATAATAATGTCCAAGATCATCCATAGTCCTTATAATTTCATTGTAATAAGTTTAACAATTTACTTTCCATTATTTTTCATATGTGAGAGATAGAAAAACTTATAAAAACCCTAATATACCTAAAACATGTTTATACTTAAATCCATTGGTTAACATACTTCACCCTTTATATTCACTTTTCCATGTATATATGACAAAAAAAAATATGACATGATTAAAAAGTGTTATAAAAATCATTAAACATAAATTTAACAAACTCATTTTACATATTTAAAAGTCCTAGTGGTGATTATTTAGCATTAGTTAACATATAACACATAAAATCATAAGAAATAAAGTATTAAAGGAATTAAGAAAACCTCTTGAAGCTGATGTAAGAGATGTGAAATTAAGTTTCTTAAACCCGTGTTTAGATTCAAAACCAAAGCTTACTAGCTTATAAACCCTAGATTAGGTTTGAAACCCTAATCTTGCAATAACTTGCTAAAACCCTTTCAAAGCTTAACCAACCCTTGAAACCTTCTTAGAATACCTTAGATATGATGTGTATATGCTTGTATAATCTTAGAAAATCAAAGTATGGATTTGTTTGTGTGGCTTAATTTGGCCGTGGGTTTTGGACTTATAAAAGAGAGGAAGAAAATAATTTTTGCAAGTATAAAGAGTTTATGTAAAGGTTACCTATGCATGCATGTGTATTTATAGTAAAAATATCTTGTTAACCTAACCATGGTTACTTTCTAACCCTTGCTCAAGGTTAACAAGTCAAGTTGATAATGGTGTAAGAGTTTTGTTCCCTATGTCTTTATAATATCTAGATATTATGTACAAGTTGTAAGTTCTTGGTCCTATCATCTAAATTTCGGCATATATATACATATATATGATGTTATATTTATTATTTTGAGTATTGGGTATAATCGTGGGTATTCGTTTAGGCGTAGTTAGGTTTTGGTGCTTCCGGGAATGCCGAAACGCGTTATTCGCGAACGTAAGCATTTTACGTAGCAATAAAAATAAGATGAACAAGTCATTATCTTATCTTATAAATAATCATATAACACTTGCTGATGTAAATTTATTCGTTTAATTGCCCGTTTACATTGAATGATCGTTTTTAGTTTACGCGATTTAACTTAACGTTTACGTTTAAGATGTAACGCGCAAACCCTAAAAATAAATGGAATTACACTAATGTCATACAATGACTAAAAAACACGAGGGTGTTTATAGTCTCCCCCCGTTAAATGAGCCTTGTCCTCAAGGCTTATCACACGGCACTTGACGACGGTGCATTCTTGGTGAAGAGGTGTGGATATTTCTTCCTGAATTGATCTTCACGTTCCCATGTAAACTCAGGACCTCTCTTGGAGTTCCATCGAACCTTGACTAATGGGATACGGCTTCGCTTCAACCGTTTAACTTCACGATCTGTGATCTCTATAGGTTCCTCGACAAACTGAAGCTTGTCATCAAAATGAAGTCCATCCAACGGAACGGCTAAGGGTTCGTCGGCATGACACTTCTTTAAGTTGGACACGTGAAATGAAACTGTATTATGAACTTCTGCTCGCCTCCTCAGGAAGCTCGAGCTTGTATGCAACGTCTCCAACCCTTTTTATTACCTTGAAAGGTCCAACAAACCTGGGATTTAATTTCCCTCGTTTGCCAAAACGCACAACCCCTTTCCAAGGCGAAACCTTGAGCATCACTTTATCTCCAACCTCGAACTCCATCGGCTTACGCTTTAAATCAGCGTAGCTCTTCTGCCTATCACGAGCGGCTTGCATCCTTTGTTTAACTTGAATGATTTTCTCAGTCGTCTCTTGAACTATCTCTGGACCGGTGAGTTGAACTTCTCCAACCTCAGTGGACCGGTGAGTTGAACTTCTCCAACCTCAGCCCAACAAACAGGCGAACGACATTTTCTACCGTAAAGTGCCTCAAAGGGTGCAGCCTTAATGCTAGCATGATAACTGTTATTGTATGAAAACTCGACCAATGGCAAATGTTTAACCCAACCATTTCCAAAGTCGATCACACAAGCACGAAGCATATCTTCGAGAGTTTGAATGGTTCTCTCGCTTTGTCCGTCAGTTTGCGGATGATATGCCGTACTCATATCTAAACTTGTACCCAAAGCTTTCTGAAGTGACCTCCAGAAATTTGATGCGAACCTAGGGTCACGATCACAAATAATCGAGACCGGTATTCCATGCCTTGTTACTACTTCCTTTAGGTACATTCTCGCCAGTTTCTCCAGAGGGTCAGTTTCCCTCATGGGTATAAAAATCGCGGACTTTGTAAGTCGGTCAACGATCACCCAAATGGTGTCATACCCTTGTGATGACTTAGGAAGCTTCGTGACAAAATCCATCGTGATATTGTCCCACTTCCATTGAGGTATCTCGGGTTGTACCAACAAACCCGATTGTCTCTGATGTTCAGCCTTGACCTTAGCACAGGTCAAGCACTTGCTAACATAGGTGGCGATGTCGGCTTTCATATTGGGCCACCAATATAGCTTCTTTACGTCTTGATACATTTTCTCGGAACCTGGATGGATAGAATACTTTGATTTGTGGGACTCGTGCATGATCACAGTCCGCAAATCACCATAACAAGGTAACCAACTCCTGCCATTGAGGCATAGGGTTCCATCCGTACGAGGTTCCAACTTTTCCGTCCTAATTGCCTCTGGAAATTTGGCATTTTCAATCAGCATACCTCCAACATCCTCACTCTTGATGTTTTCTGGTTTCCGTGCTTCAGTCTGAGCATTCAAGATTTGCTTAGGAAGATCCAAGCTAATAGTCATGACTAAAGCTCGAACTCTTAACGGTGGTTCTCGTTCTTTCCTGCTCAAAGCATCAGCAACGACATTTGCTTTCCCTAGGTGATAACGAATATCGCAATCGTAATCACTAAGCAACTCTAACCATCGGCGTTGTCTCATGTTCAGTTCCTTCTGATCAAGAATGTGTTGTAAGCTCTTATGATCAGTGAACACTGTACACTTGGTTCCATACAGATAGTGCCTCCAAATCTTTAGAGCGAACACTACTGCTCCAAGTTCCAGATCATGAGTAGTATAGTTCTTCTCATGGATCTTTAACTGGCGGGATGCATAAGAAATCACCTTTTCTCTTTGCATCAACACAGCGCCCAAACCCTTCTTTGAAGCGTCGCAGTATGCGATGAAATCTTCGCTTCCTTCAGGTAATACGATAAAATCTTCACTTCCTTTCAGGTGTGAAGCCAGGAAATTGGCGCACTACACAACTTCTGCTTCAATAACTGGAACGATGCTGCTTCTTATTTGTCACCCCACTTAGACTGGACCTTTTTTGAGTGAGCTTGAGTCTTGGTTTGGAGATCTTTGAAAACCCTTCAATGAATCGTCGATATACCCAGCAAGACCCAAAAAACTGACGATCCTCCGTTGGTGTCCTAGGAAGATGTCCAATCTTTTTACGGATTCTGATCTTGGCTGGTTTAGATCCACATGAATGCCTTTATTATCATTATCTCGTGACCGAGGAATGTACCTTGGGAATCCAAATTCTACACTTGGAAAATTTTGCATACAACTCTCTTTCTTCAACAACTACAATATTATATTCAGATGCTCTTCGTGTTCTTGCTTTTTTTGGAATAGATCAAAATATCGTCAATAAAGACAATTACGAAAGTTTGTCCAGATAAGGTTTTCACACTCGGTTATGAGGTCCATAAACACAGCGGTGCGTTGGTCAATAACCAAACCGAGCTTAACTTGGAATTCTAATGTCTATATCGAGTCCTGAAGGCAGTTTTCGAGATGTCTTCCTCTCAAACCCTCAATTGGTGAGGCTAAAGACACGACGTATCTTTCGGAATCTGGAGAGCTTTGTGGGTGGACGGATCCGAGAAGGCGACTACCGGTTACTGAAGAGAACCGAATGAGGGGTAGTCTAGGTTATACGGTGTTGTAATATGTACATTATGTAGTGACTAAAACCATATCTTAGGCTTGTATAATAAGTAACTATGTGCTTCACACTCGGATAACATAAACCTGACACACTTTCTCCCAAATTTTCCTAACTTAAATCAATTGAGACCCAAAATCTCAACGGATTTGAAATTTTTGCTCGGGGGAGAAAATGTGATTTAATTATGAAAATCTGATATAAAAGGTGATCTTTTCAACTCAAGTGTAGGCTCCTCCATATGTGCTAAACTTTTTCGAATAATCGATGCACATATTAAGGGGGAGCGAATGGTATATGATGGCGAAGAGAACAGTACCAAAAGACCGACCCCGTATTTACTTTATCGGAGTTATAAGGATGGTATGGTTAGGTACTCGCTCCCACGATCCCGCCAGAACCGGAGGGATCTACCCAGGGACAATCCACTAGTTAGTGTAGAAGTCCTTAGGTATGATTACAAAAGGAGTTATGTGAGAATAAGGGAATAGTGCGGACTGAGATAGAGCTAGTACTGGAATAAACCCAACAAGGTTCTAGTAATGAAGTCTCGGTAAGCACTGAAGGGGTTGAAGAATGAAAAAGAAATGTTAAGATAAAGGGTGAAAAGAAAGCAACCCTCCTTAAACATTAGGCAGAAACCGGGTCAATACATATGCTGTCAGAATCACATGGTTGATTGCTGACATTGAAGACAAGTATCATGGACCCAGTGATACGCTGCACAACCCTCCCTAGCTACTCAAGATCCCTCAAAGGATTTTCTTGTTACATTTCACACGGAGACAATAACAATACTATCGTCTCCTCACTCCGATTTTAGTCGATATTGAAAAGGTGGCAATCCCGCTCCACCTTCGACCACTAAAACAAAAATGCACTATTAAGTCTAGAGCCCTTTGAGATCATCCAAAAGTCCTCGTTAGACACTTATCACCATATTGAGCTTGTTTTCTCACATAATGTGACAACAAGTAAGTTTTTTAAGAGTCCTTCGCAGTATCCTCGTGGTATTGCCAGAACATCCGAGTGATACGAAAGTACTCATAATGAAGATGGAAATCCTTCTAGAGCCAACATCAAACAAGCTCTTGGTAGGTGACATGTGAGATTCACTATGGATTAAACTTGTGACAAATGGAAAGCAACGACGGTGCGATTCTTTGTGAATCAAACTTGTTCCAGGTTGTGAATTGACTAATCATTTTAGAAAACCTCTCGATGTGCTCAACAACTAATTTTCTAGCACATCGATTGTGAACTTCTTTTAAAACAAATGAGTTTCTAATGAAATTTGATTTTATGCTATCAAACACTCTCGATGTGTCACAAAATACTTTCTCAAATGACACGTCGATTGATTTTCAAATCAAGTTTTCTCTTTAATCGGTAAGATAGTAACTAACCAATTCACTCTTATCGTGATGTCTGCTTTGAGACGTTCCGATATAGAGAACAGGCAAGTATGGAGATTTTGATAGTTACACATTAGATGATCTGATACTTATACTAGAAATTCTGTCAAGGAGATTCTTCTTAAGATAATCAAACGATCACAGGCTGGTACCACGGATCCTGAAGGTTAATCCCAACCAGGCTCGGGCGAATAACAAAAGCCAAAATCGTCCACACACTTTATGCTAACAGTTTTATTATAGGATCCAAGTTATGTAGAAATGTAGATACCTCGTTCAGTGTAGTCAATTCACAGCCCCAAGCTCACACATAATGTGTCAATCAAAGAGACACCAAGAACAACCAAAAGTACCTATAACTCAGACTTTCGCTACTCTGATATTAATGTCCATGATCAAGAAAAGTGTGAGGCATGCCTTCCCGAAGTCTCAACGACACATGAAGGTAATGCTACCCAACAAGGATGATCAAGAGATTTAAGATGGATGAGATCTCAAAAAAGCTCAAGATCGTATAAGCCTAAGGACAAATCTTAAAGTTCACTACATAATGTATAAGGACATCAAAGATTGAAGAATCAAAGACTACGAGCTACAGACATAAGTCAATGAAGTAGAATGCTAGAATCATAAAGCTTTTCTGGGTGACCTCCTTAGGTGAGATTGCTAGGGATTATGAAAAAGACTCGGTCCACTAATATATTGGTTCGGTCCCTTAAGCCTACTTTAAAGCCATACTCAAGCCTATTGGGAATAAACACTCATTTATATAACACCTTTCTAGCCATGTAAGGTTGGTTTGTTTCATTTATCACAAAGCTTTCATTTGGTTTTTCTCTCACTAGAAACCTCACTTTCTCTCTCTAGATAATTTGCCAACCTAATCATCCATGCTTGTGTTATGATATCCAATATACTACAACGCGACTATAAAGAGATTATGGTTGAAATCAGAAATGCGCCGCATTTTGTCCTTACCCTATCCTGCGTATTGCAAATGACTATTTCTCATCCCTGGCGGTACCAAATATATTAGGGGGCCGCTTCTATGGGGGCTGCACTCAGTAAAGGGTATTGGACTTGGTTTTTGACGAAAACTATTCAAGGAGGAGTGACATTTTAATTTGCATTTCACGAATTAAATATGATTAAAGTACTTCGGATGAAGTAATTAAGTTGTCACGACACGGAGTGGAACACGGACTAGAATCGAGACAGAAGAAAGAGAAGCGACCAATATGATTTATAGAATGTGTTCCATCATTCCTAAACCAAGACGTAGATAGTTAAACGATTTACGTTTAAGGGGTTTAGTAAGAATGTCGGCAATATTGTCGACGGACGATACTTTTTTGATTGAGATATGTCCTTTTTGGACATTATCACGAAGAAAGTTGTGACGAATTTCGATGTGTTTGGTACGAGAATGTTGCACCGGGTTTTTGCTAAGGTCAATTGCGCCTTTGTTGTTGCACATGTTGGGAACGTCGTCGAGTCGTACGTCGTAGTCGATGAGAGCTTGTTTCATCCATAGTGCTTGTTGACATGCCTTTCCGGCACTTACGTATTCGGCTTCGATAGTGGATATAGTAAGAGCGGTTTGTTTCTTCGAGAACCAATATGTCAAACAACATCTTACGAATGTACAAATACTGCTAGTGCTCTTTTGGTCCACATAATCTCCCGCATGATCAGAGTCGGCATATACTACGGTTTCTATGCCGGTCCCCTTAGGATACCATAATCCAAATGCCTTTGAGCCTTAATGTATCAGACGATACACTTGACCCGCTTCAAGAAAGAAGGTTTTAGAGCCTCTGGAAGCCGGGCACAAAGGCAGACACTAAACATGATATCGGGCCTACTTGTCGTTAGGTATAATAAACTACCTATCATGCCGTCAGTTACTTGGTATGAATCTAACGACTCACTCTCTTCATAACTTCATGAGTTAGATATCAGAGGACATGAAGGTTTTCATTAGTTTAGAATCTTCTAGACCAAATTTCTTAAGCAGTTTCCTTAATATACTTAGATTGATTAATAGGAATATACCATCTTCTAGGTTATTTAATTTTAATCCAAGGAAAAGAAAAAAAAAAAAAAAAAAAAAAGAAGTTAAGTTCACCCATTAGCTCATCTCGAACTCGTCAATGCATATTTTTGGAAAAATCTCACATATGTCTTGAACAAGACTAGAACGAATATAATGTCAATCTGACATATATTTGAACAATGATATGATTAAACTTTCTTCTTAGTAATAAGATTTATCTAGCCATTCCCAATTTATATTCATGTATTAATATAGCAACGTTAATCTATCATTCCAAGCTTTAGGTGCTTGTTTAAGACCATATAAAGCTTTCTTTAATTTATAAACATGATCTGGTTTTTCAAAATCAATGAATCCCCGAGGTTGTGCCACGTATACCTCCCCATTAATAAAATCGTTCTGGAATGCACTTTTTACATCCATTTGGAATAGTTTAAAATCTAAGGCACAAGCATAAGCTGTTAGATGTTAGAAAAAGACTCGGTCACCCAGTGTATTTAACTGTTTATTAATAGCTCGTAGTTAATAGTTTAACGTATGACTTTCGGTAATTAACAAGGTACTAATACCCGATATATTGTAAGAACTATATATATACCTCTTCCAACTTTAGAAGAGGTAGCTAGTCATTTATTCATTTTCCACTTAAAGACACTTGTTTCTCTCTCTAGAAAACCTCTCATGTGTTTCTCTCTCTAGAAAATAGCCAAGTCCAAGAATCGACGCCGTGTTATGATATATGATAAACCACAATTGGTATCAGAGCTTATGGGATGATTAGATCGTGTGTATGTGCGATTTCTCTCTTGATTTAGATCAAAAAGAGTGCTTTTTAAGGTTTTCAACTCGTTTTTCTTAATTTTCCAGATTTTGATGTTTGTTATGTTAAAGTTTAGGTGTTACTAGTTACTATAGCCTTGTAGTACTGAGTTGTGCAAAAGAAATCAAGAGAAATCGTTCAAAAGGGTGATCTATAGGTGTTTTTTGTGATAAAACTCGTTGTTCTTCGTGGAGAGTTGGCAGATATTCTTCGTGGCGAGTTGATTAAAAAGGAATAATTTATATAGTAGGTGACCAACTGTCTGATACGGCGGCTTGCTTTCCACGGCGAGTTGCTAATGTAACACCCCCAAATAGGGTCGCAGCGAAATAAGGGTCCGGGGCGTGTTACTTCTCAGATCAACAACACAAGATAATATAAGAACAACCAAAAAGTCGTTTAAAACTAATACATTGGATTTAATAAAGTATGTGTTACAAAAGCCCGAAGCTTTACTTGTTATTATTACAAAGATTTCCAGCCCATAACAGATACATAAAATGTAATGCGACTAAATCTTTAATGCATGACTTCATAATATAACCACAAATGTATCCTTCGCACCTCGTGCTTAATGACCTCCTGAAAAACATTACATTTAAAAACGTCAACATAAAGTTGGTGAATTTCATAGGTTTATGTAAATGTATATGCCGGACCGCAAGACTTTCCCAGTGATAATGCAACAGATGCAGACATCACAAAATGTAATTACGTTTAACCTAAGCTTCATGACACCCGAAGCTCCGACAAATGAATACAATATATAAATACTTGCCTACATTGCCCGTGATGATGTTCAACCCGTAACATCCATTATCCGACATGATATACGTTCGTTTCCAGTGATAGCTAGTCACCCGAACGGGGAGTCAATCCAAAAGATCATCTAAATCTTTGTGCTCACATTCCAGTAATTGACAGTTCATGATTCATGGGCATAGTGGGTTATCGCTACTTAGGCAAAACGTAATCATGATAAAATGTACACTTGCGTCCAATTTGTAAAACATGCATATGTTTCTCACCCCAAAAACTTTTAATTTAATAATGTTAAAAACATGGGGCTATGAAACTCACCTTGAGTGAGGGAAACTGATAATAAAAATATCCTAAGTAAAAATGCTCACGCTAACGCCCAATGCAACCTAGGTTAAGATTATAGGGTCGAATCATATTCAAGTACATGGTCTAACAACAACTGTATATAATCCATATAGTTATCATCGTACTAATCGTCCCGGGCTATCATAATTTAAGATGTCATGGACATACGACGAGAAGTTAGATCACTTTAAATCGGTAAATGCAGAACAACTCGTCAATACGCCATCCGAAGAAGCCTCATTATGAAATTCCCTAGTAATATAGCACTTCGATAACTAATAACATATATATTCTATATACATATCTATATAGCTATATCACCATCTATTCGTTTAAGTGAAATCGTAATTTTAACATAAAAACGTTTATAATTACGCCTTTAGTAAAAATGACATAACTTTGTCGTTTTAAGCCCGTTTCTCGCGTTTCTTACGCCCACGCTTTCATATTAAGACGAGCACATTTTTATGTTTTTGACCTTCTGTTGTGAATAGTGTTTTTACTGTTCACAACAGCTCCTAATCCCGTTTCCATACTTTAATTAACGTAAAACCCGTTTTTGTCGTATCTCATTCGTTATAGTTCCGTTTTTAACGATTCTTTCGAGCACGTTCTCGTAATTGAAAGTTTTATCATATAAATGGTGTTTTAAAAGTATAAGTTTCTGTTATGAATAGTAACTTTTATAAAAATAGTTTTATAAACGTATTTAGCGTCGTAAACTCGTAATTAGCGTATCTTCTTCGTTATAAATCGGATTTTCGAGTTTCTTATCATTTTGGAAACGTCATGAGGTGTACTATCTTTCTAAAACATAATATGGCTGTGTCAAAAATCGAATTAAAACAGTGGGTTTGTATTTTTGTGATTTAGACATGTTTTAAGCTTGATTTTAGTACCATTAAGCTTCAACACCTTGTTACAACTACTTTACAACATTTATATCTTATGTCATACATATATTAAGTCTATTAGCTCATGTTTTGTCCAAGAGAGTCCATAGTATCAAGAGCACAAGTCCTTGCAATACTTTCACATCTAACTTAATAAGAAAACTTTTAGAAACCCTAATTTGTTCATATATATGTTTACTCTTAACCATCATGTTAAAACACTTATACATCCCTTTTAACATCATATTAGCATCCATATGGCATGTAAATAAGTTCACAAAACATTGACAATAAGTAAAAATTCATTTTACATATTCAAGAGTACCCTAAATGGTGATTTAGCTAAATATAACATATGAACACATAAAATCTTAGTTATGAAATGATTAAGCTTTTAAATAACCTTGAGTGGATGAGTAGGGAATGAGAAAACAAATCACACCCTTGTGATTAACACTCTTGGCTTGTAAATATAGGATGAAAACCCTAATTTTCCCAAGAAACCCTTTCTTCCTTTTCTTGCTTCCTTACTTGCAAATGCTTATCCAAACCTTGGAACCACCTTAGAATGCCTTAAGTATGATGTGAGTATGCTTGTATAATGAGAGAAAATTAAGCAATGGATTGCTTAATATTGGCTTTTTGAGCCGTGGGTTTTGAGAGGTGAAATGGGAGAGTGTTGTTTGATTTTACACTTAAGGAATGATCATGTATGTGTTTCTCTCTTGGACTCATGCTTTATATAGTGAAAATATCTAATTAACCTAACCATGATCACTTTCTAACCCTTGTGTAAGAGCCCCTAGGTTAATTAGTCAAGTGGTTCATGGTGTAAGAGTTGGTTCCCTATGATCTTTCTTAACCTTGATATTTTGAGCAAGTTGATATAAAGTTGATAATTCTTGGTCCTATCCTTGAAAATCCGGCCACATAGGCTCCCATGTGATGTTATATTGATTATTTTGTGTATTGGGTATAATCGTGGGTATTTTTTTAAGCGTAGCTAGGTTTTGGGGCTTCCGGGAATGCCGAAACGCGTTTTATCGCGAAACGTAAAATTTTACGTAACCAACAAAAATAAGATGAACAAAGTTGATAATTATCCTCATAATAATCATTTAACACTTGCTTGACATAAACGTTTAATCATTTAATGCCCGTTTAGATTGAATGATCATTTTTAGTTTACGCGATTTAGCTTACGATTACGATTTTAAAGCAAACACGTAAAACCCTAAAAATAATTAACGAACTTATTGACGTTGTCAATGACCCTAAAACATGAGGTGTTATAGTTACGTAGAGCAAATCTGCTCGCCAAAGGTACCTTGTTTTGGGTAAAGGGTTTATAGCCGATGAAATGCTCAAACGATGACGAAAGTTATGTCGAGCAAATCTGCTCGCCAAAGGTATCTTGTTTTGAGTAAAGGGTTTATACCCGATGAAATGCTTAAATGATGACGAAAGTTATGTCGAGCAAATCTGCTAGCCAAAGGTATCTTGTTTTGGGTAAAGGGTTTATACCCGATGAAATGCTCAAATGATGACGAAGATGACAGTTTCATTGCAAATATTTGAAAAGTTGCGCAAAATTCGCAACAAAAATTTTCAATATAAATATTCGCGTAAAAATAATATTTATATTTTACGATATTTATGATTTGATAATAACAAATATTATGTCTGTTAGCAAATATCCTATTTTGATATTGGATATTTCTCTATAATTGTGTCCTAACATATTTAATGCATTAATATATTTGTACATTATATATGTTGATTTAAATGGTAAATAATAATAGAGTTATTTAAATAATATTTATTTACCATAATGAAATTCCATAGGATATTGTATCTTGATGGGAGATCCAATTTCTTTATGTGATAATGTCTAGGTAATGAATTATGATAATGATTTCATAATCATAACCTAATTAGGAGTTGATCCCTGCTTGACCTCTCTTATAAATAGAGGATTATTTACCTTATACCCAAAAAACACAAAAAAACACACATACTTTCGATCAAATGATCCATCACTATGAGAGAGGATAAGTATAAGAATCTTCTTCCTAACCGGTTGTTCTTAATTAGTTCATGGTGATCTCATTCTTCGACATCAAGTAAGTTTTAATGTTATGCTTTATGTTATTGATCATTCATATTATGATTACATGTTTTTTGAGACAATTAATTAACATGTGGCATCCGAGCATGGTTTAAATGCATGAATCATAATATTAACGATTATTATAATCGGTCATTGCCAATTCTGTTTCATTAAGAGTTGCCTAAACAAAATATGATTGTTTTGATGTTTTGGGATTTTTATTTTAATGGAATCTAAATCTGTCATTGCACTTATTCCCCATCTCAACGAAACTAATTTCTATATCTATATGTACAGTATTTTTACGTGCATTTATATTAACATTATTTTTGTTGTAATGTTCGTATATATCTTTTTGGGCTTCTTCTATCGTATAGCGTCGTTGTTATGGTGGTGGCTTATGTGGATGTTACACAAACCCGTGTATATTTTTAGTACTAACGTTTATCGTGCAATAAACTTTATGAGAAATATATGATTAAATGTTTTCAAGTTAAATTGTTTTAATGAATATCCTAAAGTCTAAAAAGATAAAAATTGTTTTACTCATTATCTTAAGAGTATATTCTGACCAAGGTTAGTTGTGTATATATTTCATGAATTTTGTTTCAATGAATTTATTTTATGCTGGTCACCTTGACGTAATTGCATATAATATTAATTGGAATTATATAGTGTCATTAACTATCCAATCTTTTTTTTAATCTCACAATATCAAAAGTACATTCTACATTGAATATTACACGTAAATAAACTTGGCAATAACAATGATTCTAAATTATGGGTGTGATAGTTATTTTACGTCACGTTGAACGCCAATCTTTGGTTATGTTTTGTTCAAAAGAAAGTATTGTTAGTGCAAATATTGCGATATTTAATCTATACGATCTCTTTATGTTTTGGTGATGACAACATGTAACTTATATTAACGTAACGTAAAGTGCACGTGTTACTCGTAATAAAAATCATATAGCCTCATGCATCTATCTTATCTCGACCTATCAAGTCTACACTCAAAAACCGACATTTGTTTGCACCGACCTGAATACCAGTAAGAGTATGTACATACAAATTAAACTGTATGATGATCATAAAGAAATAAGTTTTTGTCTGTCTTACTTTATATTTGTTTTCAATTATACAAAACAATTTCTTAAAATTTATTTAGACAAAATTTTTTTTGATTTATAAAGAAATGCTTTATGTGGTAATAATTGCAAAATTTCACAATCTGGTCTTTTCCCCCCTAAAACAAGTACAGATTTTCACAGATTTCACCTTCACCACAAAAAGACAAAAAGGTGGTCTGTCGGGGCGGTTCTTAATATGTCGGGTGGCCCCTTAAATCTCGGCGGCCTCCTTCTTATATTTGGGAGCCACCGTTTTCACTGACAGTAAGTCTTTTCAGCTTTAGAAATGTGGGGTCAAACTTCAAAATATTCTTTAAAACCATTTTGCATGAATTTCATTTTAGTTCTTTCCTATCTATTGATCTCACTAAATCTCTCTAAACCTTTGATCATTTATACTTGTTTAATCTTGTTTTTTAATGTGATCCAATCTTCTATCCTTTCCTTCTTCCCTCAAGTGCAAGAGAAGAACTTTCTTTATACGTCAAGTTACGAAGTTATGTTTTAGTTAGTTTCATTGGTAACATATGTTAATATAGATGTGTCACATGTCTTCTTAATCTTTATAGTTAGTGTGTAGGGGTTCGACTGGTGTGTATATTTAGATGGGTTGATTGTGGGTGGTTAGATTTTGGGCCGTTAAATACATTAGTGTTGTAGGATAGATTGGATTATAGCTAATATTAGGACTAGACAATCTCTAGCTTAGTGTCGCAAAATAAAGTATATGCGACATGGTTTATATGTTTTGGCACATAAGAAAAAACAAGGGTTGTTATGTTTGGCCATAAAACATAAAGGGTTTTGGTTCATTCCCTGAAGAAGAACTAGAAAATCTTGACTTTAGTGTTAGAAAATAATGTAAGCAACTTGTATGGTTTTCTCCGCCGAGAAAGGAGCTTGTTGACTAGTGAAGTAACTCTCGAGTTGGGTACTCAGGGAGTGAAGTAGGGCGAAGAGGAGCTTCGTGACGGAACCACTATAAATCATCATGGCTGGTTTGCATTTCCTTTCACTTATCTCTGTACGTCTTTTATTTAAAATTTAGCGCTTTTCTTTTATTTTGCTTGGTGTTCATGATTGTGTGGATATAGGTACGCAAATTGTGTTAATTTTGATGGTGTAGTACTTTGTAGTGTAATTTTGTTGGTTGAGATTGTAGTGGTTAATCATATGTGCTAGTTGTTGTTTATCTTCACTTCTTATAATAAGTTTCTAACTACTTGATTGGCGATTTGATGTACAAAACGTTTTATCTAGGTTTTAAATTAGAATTGGTATTCACTCCAACACTTTTACGGTTTCCGCAATTGGTTTCCGAAGATGGTCGTTTTTGTTTTCAAAACAATTGGATTTTTTAAAAGTATGATGGACGATACAGGTTTAAAATTACCCCATGAAGGGGGATTATATCTGTAAAGTGTTGTGTTGCTTGTTGAGTATTAGTTTGGTGGTTTTAATATACCTGTATACTAGCTTGTCTATAAATTATTATCAAAAAGCTTGAATAGTCGTATAAAATACGTTCTTTGACAGTACCTAGGAGTAAAATTGATGGCAAAAATACAAGTGTTTTATGATTGCTGGAACAATACCTGAGGTCTTACGTCCCTAATTAAGTTACAAAATTTTTATACAAAAAACGTAGTTTTTGGGTCTTTTGGTGGAGGTCCAATACATGAATCGGGCGACCACCTTACTATATCTGGGAGCCGTTCTTTCCCGGGGAACCGCGTCTGTTGTTTCAGCAGAATTGACAAACTTCAAAAAATCATTAAAATTAAACAGTAAGTCCGTAGGAAGTTCGTTGCCACTACTAAGTTAAAGTAATCGAGTCTACATTTATTAAAAATTACTCTCCAAGTCCTCATTTGAAATTAAATTAAGTCAGAATGCAAATACTACATAGTGGTCAAATAATTTGACTTCAGTTTTAACGGAAAACTTGTATTTTATATTATCCTTTGAGTTCGAGTATTTTTAGTTGATGTAGCTTGAATAAATAGGTATATTTTTCCCTATTCAATAATATGATAATTATTAAATATTAAATTGGGAGGAATACTATCTTACATTTTCAAATCAAATCAAGTAAGTATACATCGTTCTATCTAATACAAAAAACAACGATGAATTTCTTCTGTGGATGCTATCTGATTTTGTGTGTTTTCTTTATTAGTTTCATACTTATTTGTTAATAGATATTAATAAGTAATCATTAATATTTGAATTGAGCTATTTATATTTCTAAAACACATGTGCCACTGTATGTTACTAGTTTTTCGGAATTGTGCCTATATAGATAATTAAGCTAGATTTCTTGCGTTAAGTTGCAAAATTTATTTGTGCATTGCTTATTGTCATAGCATACTATAATTTAATAGTGGTACTAAACATCTTGTAGATTCTTTTTTGTGTAGTTATCCCATTTAGGAATGAGCAGTTCAATAGTTTGTTAAGTGTAGTGGAAAAGTATTGTATATGTTCACAAGTTAAAAACACCGTCACCACAAATATTCTCCAAACACGTAAATCTCTTTCCATCAATGATGTCTAATGATTTTTATCGTCTAGCCTTGTTTGACCTATAGGTTGGTTAAACAACATAAAGATTGTTTTTTATTCATTTGTATTATAAGGTAAAAGAAAATATATTTTTAAACTTTGTTGTGCGTGGCTTATTCTAACGCACAACACATATTTATATTCTTTTATAAACAGTATACTCCCTCCCGTCCCAATTTTACGTGTCTATTTGATCCTTTGGCAGTCTTTTCTATTTATCAAACTTTGAACCTTAAATAATTTTGTTTGTGTTATTTAAGGATATGATGCAAAATTATATGAATGGATTGATTTTAAATGTATATTACATTAGGTTTAATTTTTTCAGCAAATGTATTATATAAACAAAAAAATATAAAAAAAATTTTTAAAAATTTTTAAGGTCAAAGTTGATAAGGAAAGACCCACAAAGTCAAACAAGGACAAATAAATTGGGACAGAGGGAGTAGGATTTTACTAAAGATGTGTGTTGTATAAAAATGGTTAGAAAAACCATTTATTTACTCACAAGATGTCAAAAACTATTCATACTATGTGTAACAACAAATAGTTTTTCGCACAAGCAAAATATATGACAATCTTGAAGAAATTAACTTGTCATTATTCATCAACCTCACCTTACAAGTAGTCTTAAGATTAATGGAACACACTATGAAAATCTTTATTTGTTTTCTTTTAAAAGAGTGTTCGTGAGGGTCAAGAAAGATTTCGAATATATATCGATTCATTATTCAAATTATGACTGATATTATTATCGAATATAATTGACAAGTTTTCAAGTATTGACAAGAAATCGGGTTCTTATTTGTCTAGCTTTAAGATTATATCAAAATGTAACAAGAGATATTATCTTAAACCTAGATACTCAATCACACTTAATTGATATGAAAATAATGACATCCTTTTCCAAGACGATAAGAATATGCATCGGATCATAACTCACACTGTGTAATATCTGATGTAATATATGAGTCTCTACTTGGCTAATAGTTGTGTTTCAAATATTTTGGCAAATATATGCATAAAATACACAATGAAGTAGAATTGACGACTTGAATATTTTATCCAAAATATTCAAGTAATTTACCTTGCAATGCATTTGGTAAAGTCGTCATTTTCGAAAAGCCAAACATGAGCAAACGTACAACATATGTAACTTTGCTCAAATAATTCAAAAGCACAACTCAAAACTCAAATTCTTTTAATCAAATCTTTCTCTTAATTCTACTAAATAATGCTACTTTTTTATTCACACAATATGTGAACCATTTTAAACATCTCAAGGTAGGGACTAGGAACTAATTGACATTTAGTCACTTAAACCATTATCGTGTTTTTTTTTCAATAAGTGATCGTAAGAGGATTTCGAATATGTAGATGATTATTATTCGAACAGATAATCAATCTCATAATTCAATCTAAGTAAAATTTGAATATGAACAAGAAACGAAGACTAGGATTTTATCTAGATCAAAAAATATCTATCAATTGGGACCATAAGATATTTTTCCATGTCTTACATGTCTTAACCATCCTCAGTTATATAAATGAAATCACATAGAACGATTGCTATGACAATAAGATTAGTCATCGAATTGCAATTCATAACACCTTGCATATAAAGATGTTTAAGTGAGTCTAAAGGCGTTCAAATTGTAGTGTTATTAGCTATGGTCATCTAATTATACATCCTAAACTTAACACACTCTAAGTTGGATTGACGACTTATGATTTATCCATCGGAAACTCTTAAGTACTTCACTTGATAAGCAAGTCTTCGGATGTCACTTTTTTTGAAAAATCAAAACCAAGATCCCCTTATAACTGTATAAGTTGCTTATCCTTAAGTAAACCTAATTTCAACACCATCTCCCAAATAGTGGGAAAGATTGATCCTTTGCACAAATTTTGGCACCTCCTCGGATCGATGGATCCTTTCGTTCTCTAGATTACATCTTCGGTTAGGTATAAATCCGCCATATGCATTAGATTTATAGACATCTTCCATTGTGATTTCTCCTTGCTTTCATAAGTCCAACAATACATATGTTACTCATCCTTTAGTTAATTCATCATTTATTTATTACAAGATAACATCTTACGCATGATATATTGAGGTAAATTAACCTTTTAATTGGACTGCTTTTATTAAAATAGGACATGCAAGGCGCATTCTTTGAACACTATCATTATAGAGCATTACAATTCTTCACTCTTAAGCATTACTCCTAGATCCTAGATGACTACATTGTATCTTATTACCTATAACACTTGCTTACTCTCTATTTAATCTTAGAAAGTCCATCATCTTGATTTGGATTATGCGAACTGGAATTAAAGCATGTTAGCTGTGTCATGTTAGGCCCTCTATAATAAAGAATAATTCAAATTTTGATCTTTGGCTACCTCACTCATTAGTATATTTTAAGATTTGATTTTGTCCTAAACATGAGAATGACTTCTAGAGAATCTTATTGCATAAAAATTCAATTTGACCTATTTGGTTGAATTGCTTTGTAGAAGTGACGTTGGGTGTGAGAGAACTTGTAATAAAATAGTAGTGTTTAGCCTGAATTGAGCACCACTAGTGATAGTCTCATATTTATTCTTTAATTTGATTAAATGGCTCTTTCTAAATATGCCTAATGATAGTCCTACATACTCTGAATAGAACTCTGATATACTCATCTTGGAGTGCACACTTAGCACGTAGAGAAAGTAGGTTTCTCCTTAGTCACTCTAGACTACTTGCAATTACTGTTTGTAAAATACCGCCCCCCCCCCCCCCTCCCAATCCTCTCACCCCCCCCCCCTCTCCCCCCCCCCCCCCCACCCCCCCCCCCACTCCTCTAAACTTCTCCCATGTATGCAATTATATGCTTCATGTTTTCTCTTATGCTCACGTTTATATGCTTAGGTATTGAATGCATGATGTTGTTAAAAGGATTTGCCTTTTTCTTGCAATGTTAGGATAAAATATCTCTTAAAATTTATCTAAATAACCAACATACTCCATAAGTGCTAAATGCTAACATGTTTCTTACATGTGATTGCATTTAGAATATATACGATTTTTTATGCGTTCATTGTACATGACTTACGTGGATTTAAATTGTGCACCATGATCTCAGGTAGTTTATGATGTATTTGACAGCTTCTTATTTAAAACTGTCAATAGTCTTACACATTTATTATATGTGATTATTTGTGGTGATGCCATGCTTTACTTGATAAACTTTGCATGCTTTATATCGTATATTATCATTATGCATCTAGGTATATATTTCCTAACCACTAGAATATTTCTCTTCGCGTTCCGTGTCACAAATCTATAAGTCAAAAGAGTCATTAAATGGTTTTCTATATCTCTTTGAGTCTTCACTCACACTCATTCCATTAATTCAATCATCGTTGCTTTTTCTTCAATAATCTACTATTTGTAAACGAAAGGTTAGATGTAAATCTCATACCCTTCCAGTAGTTGACAACTTAAATAGTTTCATCCGAAATTATTCAAGTATTTCTTTAACTATGCAATCGCTAACGATGTTTAAAGGTCATATGCCGAAAAATTACCTTATTCAAGCTATATTAACAACATTAGTTAAAATGCTCTCCATTTCTCTTCGACGAAAACATTCTTTCTCTTCGACAAAAACATTCTTTCTCTTCGACGAAACATTCTTTCTCTTTGATGAAACATTCTTTCTCTTTGACGAAAACACTCTTTGTCTTTCGATCACACCGCTTTCTTCTCACTCAACCATGCCTCTTCAACCTTAGAGATGGCTAATCTCTTTCCTCCACTATTTCTACTACCACCTTTAAGACAACCGTATACCTCGTCGTGTGATTGTTCTATGAACATTCGCAATGCTCGAGAAGAGCTACATAACTTTGTGAGTGTAGTTCATCGTACGTTAACCACCATCCGTCTTGACATTGTCAAGCTCATCGCCTCCATCTTCGTTTGTTTTCTTTATTATTATTATTATTATTATTATTATTATTATATATTTTCGTGTACAAAACACACCGAAAGATACGTCACCTATTTCGCTCAGGACTAATGTCCAAGGAAACCTCTCCTTTTCGAAAAGGTGCGTCTGAAGAGTGAACATCGTCGACATTCTTTCTTTACCCCTACACGCGCGACAACATCAATTGTCTTCATGTCATAGGTCTATGTAATGATGAACACATTCCATAAATCCTTTCTCTTCTTTTCTACTAGTCTCGATTTTGTCCCATTTTCTATTCCATGCGTCGTGACAACTGTAACCTAACATCATCCGAAGTAACTTTAAGTATTTGTAATATCGGAAATGCAAATTAAATGGTCACTCCTCTCACCAAAATTGGTCAAGTCCTTAACTGCCTCTTAGTTGCGTCCGGCGGCCTACAGACCTATTCTGGCGGGCCCCTAGATATGATCTGGATACGCAGCAGCTTGTAATACCATTTAATTTTTGTGTATATTAACTATTCTCCTTCTAATACGAGTGATGTCTACTTCCACACCAAAAACCTATTACACCCGCATATCTTCATATAGATCAATGGGTTCATCTATATCCAATTCTCATAAGCATCATTGCTTATAGTGTCAATAGTAAAGTGAATTTCATCATGAAATGCGTCTCATTCTCAAACACAATCCTTACAATCGTCATACTCACAAATCCCCTCACATCTTGGTCCTCACTTCTCGTAAACGTCTTTTCCCCATTTAAAATGCCTTTTTACTTGCTATAAGTTCTATCTCTTTCAAGAGTCCTACTCAATCTCTAAGAGTCTTTCTCACTTCTGAAAGTGCTACTTTCCACTCTTTCTAGCCTTTTGCTTCTAACATTTCATCTCACTCCTAAATGTTCTCTTTGTTCACATTCTAATAAGTGCTTTTCTCACCTCTACACACGTTCTTCTTCACTTTCTATAACGTTTCTTCTTCTCTTCTAATAGATGCTTGGTTAATATTTAGGAATTCCTCCTCTATCCTGATAACTTAATTCATTTCATCCACAGAATATTTAAGTAATTTGCGAAATGCAAAATGTTCTACTGCACTTCGTCAAAACTTTTCCATTTCTAGAAGTGAAGAACATAAGAAGATATTCGCAATCTTTAAGTATTTATGAGTAAACACATTGTTGAGTCCTCTCTATTATTCGTGTCGCCCATGATAAGAACTATCATTCATTTTCAATATCTCCACTCTTTGATTACCTACAACATGTTAACAAATAAAACTACCAAGCAAACCTTTGAATACCAGAATTCATTCACTTTGTCTCGATAGTGAGCATATTTCGATATCATTTGTTGTGTAAGCATATATATCAATCTATTTTCTATAAGCCTCTCGGTCAGACAGAATGTTCGATTTCTTTATTGTAGTCGCTCATCCTATGTATCCCACTTTCGCGCTCTGATGAAATCAATTTTTCATTCACAGTCACAAGAGCTACTCCGTATCATGTCCTCGTCTTATTTTGGCTTTTTTAATTCTTGTTAGAAATATATATATCATATATATATATTTTAAATGACTATATGTAATATATTATTATTACTAATATATATATATACTTATTATTTTGGTACATATTTTGCCAAGCTATTAAGTGTATTTTTCATACTTTTAAAAGGTCATACTTCTTATAATATTTTATTATGACAAACTACAATAACACAATTTCTCATATCGTGTATTAAACAATTCCGGTATTATTCTGTAAATCTGGCTAATACAGTTAGTCTTGTGTCTTTTAATTTATTTCATTTAGATTGTTGTTTTTAAAGATAATGGTTGCATTGGGTACTATCTGCATTACTGAATCTTTCTTTTAAGTGTCATACCGTGAGAGAATATATAAAAACCTAAAAATGCATGTACTCATGTTCCCCTGCCTAAATGTTTTGCTATTGTATATGGTGCACCTAGTTTACTAAGCTCGTTTGTTGGTAGAATAACACAATATCTTGATTCTTGTTCCCCAAGACATTGGAGAGGAGAGTTACACCCAGTAGGTTGTGCACTTGCAATGGCTGTATCTAATCATTATAATTGCAATTGGAAATTCTTTGAAGCTTAAATGGTAATTTATTTGATGCATGGATCGTTAGAGTCAATATCACAAGGAATGTTAATTATTTCAGTGGCGACGCAATGAGGAAAGGGATAGCTAGGAGATCCGTGGGTAAAATTATCATGGAGTTGTTAAACTGTGCTGATTAGAATACTTCACTAGGATGAGGCAAAGCTCACCTTTATAGGAAGGATAATGTTTGGAGATTGTTTTAATCAGTATGAAGGTTTCTTTTGCCTGAGCTCCGATATCCTTCATCCTCCTCCAATATCATAATAACCCTCAAACTAGTTGTTTTCTTATACCTATAAACTTTTAAATTTGAAGTACCCTACGTCTCTTTTCATTCCTTCTTCTTCAATCTATCCGACATCCTCTAAATTATCCAAGATAACACAAAACTGTCAATGTTTATTTCTCACGTTTTCTTTCGCATATCCTCTAACCCTATATACTTGGAGAACCTACATTTACCTCATCTCTTCAAAACCCTAATTACACTCGAAGTACTACCTTCTTCTCTTTGCCTAATTCTCACCTTCATGAACTTTCTACACATTTTATTCCAAGGAATCACACTTATCACCTACTCCTTTATTTTCTCAATATCATTCTCATCATAGCCTCTACGAGACGTATATTATCTCAGGAAACTCCTACCTTCTTCTCATTCCTCTTAACGTATATACCGAGCACATACCTGCGTCTCATGTGTTCTCTCAAACCTTCCAAACCTATATGCTCCATCCCATTATGCCACCATAATATTTTTGCTTTCGATAAACGGGGGAGAACGGGGGGGGGGGGAGTGTCAACGGGTAACTTTTAAACTTTACTCTGTGTTATAGTTTACCGTTGTTTGTCATCATCAAAAAGGGGGAGATTGTTAGTGCAAATATTGCGATATTTAATCTATACGATCTCTTTATGTTTTGGTGATGACAAACATGTAACTTATATTACGTAACGTAAAGTGCACAAGTTACTCGTAATCACAAATCATCAATGCATACATGCATCTACATCTCTTGACGTCTCAAGTCTACATCAGCACCGCCATTTGTTTGCACCCGACGTAAATCACGTAAGGTATGTACAAACAACATTAAACTTGTAGGATGATCAAAGAAATAAGTTTTTGTTTTAAACTTTATATTTTTATAAATATAACAAAACAATTTCTCAAAAATTATTTAGACAAATTATTTTTGAATTATAAAGAAATGTTTTATGTGGTAATAATTTCAAATTTCAAATATGGTCTTTTCCCCCCTAAAACAAGTTAGATTTTCACCAGATTTCACATTCACCACAAAAAGACAAAAATAGGAGCGTCTGTCGGGACGATCCCTTTAATATGTCTGGCGGCCCCCTTAAATCCTGGCGGCCTCCTAATAATCAGGACCGCCGTTCCTGACAAGTCAGTTTTTAGCTTCTAGAAATAGTGGGTCACCTTCCTACAACTATTTTACAACCCTTGTACATGAATTTTCTTTTTAGTTCTTTCTCTCTTTAGATCTCACTAAATCTCTCTAAACCCTTGATCATTTAACTTGTTTAATCTTGTTTTAATGTGATCCAATCTTCTATCTTTTCCTTCTTCTCTCAAGTGCAAGAGAAGAACTTTCTTCATCATCAAGATACGAAGTTATGTAGTCTAGTTAGTTCATTTGTAACATATGTTACATATAGATCGAGTCCATGTCTTCTAATCTTTAGTAGTGTGTAGATCCGAATGGTGTGTATATTCGGAAGGGTTGATTGTGGGTTGGTTAGTATTTTGGGCCTTAAAATACATTAGTGTAGTGGTAGATTGGTTCTAGCTAAGATTAGGACTCGACATATATCTTAGTGTCGCAAAATAATATAAGCGACGCGGTTTATGTGTTTAGGCCATAAAACACAAGGTTTGTTATGTTGGGATATAAAACATAACAGATTTGGTTGTACCCGAAGAAGAACTTGACATCTAGCTTAGTGTTAAAAAATATTAAGGCAAATTTGTTGGTTTCTCCGCGAGAAAGGAGCTTGTTGATAGTGAAGTATCTCTCGAGTTGGGTACTCAGGGAGTGGAGTAGGCTATGAGGAGCTTCATGAACGAAAACACACTTATAAATCATCGTGTCCGATTTTGTCATTTAGCCCTAATTTCACTTATCTCTTTCTCGCTTTTACTTTACATTTATCGTTTACTTTTATATTTGTATGTGTTCATGATTGTGTGGATAGCGTGCGAATATTGTGTTTCAATTATGATTGTGTGGTTACTTTGTAGTTAATATTGGTGGGTTGAGCTTGGTATTGTTAATATATGTGCTAGTTGTGGTAAAACCTATTATTGGACAATTCTCTTATACGTTAATGTGATTGCGATTTGATTACAAAAAGATTTTAAAGTTTTAAAATAGAAAACCCTCTTCACCCCTATTACGATTTCCACACAGTATATTGTAAACTCTTTTTTTTTCATAACTTTCTAGGCTCAAATTATTCGAGTGTTTCTTTTTCATGTTAACTCATATTGTTAGAAAGGTCTCTCTGTTTTGGTTATAAACCATCGGATGAGAGTGTTTTATTACAAATCGATTCTTATTAACATAGGGAATTATTTGCATGTTTGTAATATATTTTTAACATGTCTTGTGACTCCATGATGTTAAAACTAGTTGTCATGCCAAGGAATGCTACTGGTTAAACAAATTAAGTGAATGAACAATAGGAGAAAAGAAACCAAACCAACTCTAAAAGCACCTTACATATCTTGATAAAAAAGATACATACCACAAAAAAAACATGGTCATATGTCTAACATAATGTTACCGAGTTAGTGTTGGCCCAACGAAAAACACTTAATCAAAACAATTATGTGAATTAAAGTCATACTAAGTTACGCGTTGGTGTGTTCGAGATTGTGGATTAGCTAAAGGATAATCATAATTTTGACGCAAATGATATTTTGTAGCAATTTTAACAATAAATTAGTTAGTAAATATTTCTGCCCAAACGGTGATGTATTTCTGCTAATTGATTTCTAATAATTAATTATAGAAGTTATTATGGTTGTCAATGGAACAAGAGAAGTTAAACAATTCCATCAAATTTTTTGTGAATCTGATTTTATGGTGGGTTAGATTCTAATAACTAAACACGGTTAGTTATACCTTTTATGTTAAAATTTGCTATAAGCAATTAAATTAATTAGTAGCAAAAAAATATTTTTGCCTAAAGATGATGTAATTTTGTTGATTGATTTTGCAAATTTAAATATAGAAGTGATTAAGGGGTTGTTAATGGAACCATACGCCGAAGTTTAACAATTACATCAAGCTTTTATGTGAAAATCTAATTTGTGGTGTGGATTTCATACACTAACGTATGCTCTATGTTCAGTTATTCTTTTATTTTAATCATTTGATATACTCATTAGTTTGAATAGTCTATTAGGTAACACTAAGTATTAAGTCATTTGTTTAAGTATAACCATTATAAGTTCTTTAACCAATAAATATTGAAACATGTTTTTAAGGGGTAAACTAATGTTTACTATAGTCATAAAGAATTTCAACATGCATTATCATTCGATCATCTCATACCTCTTACAGTTGAATAAAATTACATATCAATTAGGATTAATGAGAATTACAGAATGATCGGATTGCATTTTATATGATAAGGTTTAATTTTATAAATTCAATAATGACACATGAAAGTACACTTTTAAATAATTTTCTCATCAATAAGAATTCTCCATTCTCCTCATTCTTCTCTTATTCTTGTGTTCTTGTTCTTTACATTTATAACAATCTCTTATATATTTCATTATGATATTTTTTCTTATTAAGTTTGTTGACGTTTTTACATCAACTGTACTAATAAGTAAAAGGAAAAATATAAAATAAACAATTATGATTATCATTGTCCATAAAGATGAGATCTATAATCTTTATAGCTTACATTATGACCACTAACTTATTTAATTGTTTAATAAAGAGAAATTATTAAGATAATCAAAGTTTCTCTATATGTGTAGACTAATTAAGTAAAGACACATCTTATGATCTTAAAATATTCCTATAAAGAAACAATGTTTTAGAAAATGTTTATGTTCAAAAGTTTGTTAAAGAGATTTTTCACAAATGTTAAAAGCACGTGTTAAGTGAATAAGAAGGATTCTAATGACTTGCTATTTAGAAGGTTATGAATCATTTTTTAGAATGAGTTCTATGTTGAAACCAAAATAACTTTATTGTAAATAGAGAGTTTGTTTTCATAATTTTATTCTATAACTTTATTTGTTATGTTAAATTTGACACTTAATTTATTAGTTCAATTTTAAGTGTTTTGAATTTAAAAATTATTCATTCTCATATTATTTGTTTGTGGTTCATTAGTTTAAAACCTTAAACATTGGTGCATAAACAGAAGCCAGCTCTATCTTCATGACATTTACCAGAGCAGATCTGCATAAAACATTATAAAGCCCAGAGCACCACATCATAGGAAACCACAAGAGGATAATGGAGAAAGACTATCGAGCTACAAAACAACAAATGCAACAAGCATAGGAAAGCCACTCTTTCAGGCCCTCAACCTATGAATGAACAAAAGAGTCTCATAGCAGACAGGGATCCAAATCATTGTTAGCCATCTATGGAACAACCCACAAACATCCATCTGAGCTAATAGTGAAAAAGTCAATTTCATAAACATACCACATGAACCTGCTAGAGTCATAACAAGGACAAAGGTGATTCCAAATCCTATTACAATCCCATAATCCAGTCCCACCATAGGACCAGAAACCCCAAAATAAACCCTTATGATCATATCCTAACATTAATCCATATCATCATACAAGTCATGAACCATATCCCTATAATACTTACTTCTATCAATGGGAAGGCCCCAAATCTCAGAAGCATCAATCACATCAGGGGTTTGTTTTAACTTTAGGCTTCTCAATCTAAGTCTAACAGTGCTAACCACAACCTCAAACAAACTATCCTCAGATCTATCCATTTGTTGAAAAATCCTAGAATTTCTTTCCTGCCAAATGAAATAGATAGCAGCCCCAAAAACAAGTCTTTGAATGATACTCCAAATCTTATTACTAGCTGGCTTATTGGATATCCAAGAAATAACATTAGCCCAAGCATTACTTATGTTTTCCATCTTACCCATAGGTTTTAATCTTTCCCACAATCTTCTGGAGTAAGCACAGGCAAAAAATAAGTGACTATGGGATTCATTTTCATTTCTACATAAATGACACGATAAATCACTAACACAAAACCATCTAGCCAATCTGTCTTTTGTTTTTAATCTCCCTTTAACAGCAATCCATGAAATGAAAGAGTGTCTAGGGATACACTGAGAGTACCAAATATGCTTATACCAAATCACCTTAGGGAACTCAGGTTTTATGGCTTTCCAAACCTCTGCCACACTGAAACCCTTTTCCTTACCTTTTTTATTGACCCAATAAACCTTATCATCAACATTATGATTAATAACAGGAACCGGGACATCTAAGACAGTACTAAACCTCCCCTCCCACTCATCAGGCCATGACCATATCCCATTCTGAATTAAATCACATACTTTATCCTCAAGACTAAAGCCAAACTGAACAATGGTTCTATGATTAATAAGCTTACTCAAAGGACCATTCGAATTCCATTTATCAAACCAAACATTACAACTAGACCCATTACCAATTCTGACATTAACATAATTTTTAATTCTATCTCTTAAATCGAGGAGTTGAGCCCAAACCCAGGAATGACCTTTTAAAACCCCATCATCCCAAAAACTCCTACCCTTAAGCTTATGGATATTAATCCATTTAACCCAAATAGAGTCCTTATTAGAGGCAATATTCCATAAATGTTTTGCCATAAGTGCTTCATTCCAAGCACATAAAGGTTTCAAGCCCAAACCACCCTGAGACTTAGGCTTACAAACCTCTTTCCACCCAATACTAACCATACCACTAGTATTTCCTTCTTTAGCCCAAAGGAAATTCTTAACCATTTTATTAATAGTCTCACAAATCAACTTAGGAAAATAAATAAAGAGTACCAATAAACCTGTAAGGACGAAAGAATTGAAGAAATCAGCTGAAGCCTTCCTGCAAATGACAAACTTTTATTCCTCCAATCATTAATCCTATTCTTAACAGCATCAATCAAGACCCTACAATCACTAGCTTTAATTCTCCTAGAAGCTAATGGAACACCAAGATACCTTATAGGCAATGTACCTTCCCTAAATGGCATAGCCATTAAGATTTCATTCTTAGCATCAGGGCACACATTACTAAAGAACACTTCACTTTTACTCATACTAGGATATAAGCCAGAGGCCAAACTAAACTCATCTAAACCTCTCCTGAGAATTGAAGTAGAGACCACATCACCATGACATAACATAAGTAAATCATCTGCAAAACAGAGACTAGTAATTTTAAGCTTACTACAACCCGTATGATACTTAAACCTACTATCCCTTTTAATTTGTCTCTTAACCATAAGGTTTAAAACCTCCATTACAAGGGTAAACAGGTAGGGTGATATTGGATCACCTTGCCTTAGACCCCTTTTTGCCTTAAAAAACCCATGAGATTCCCCATTAACACAAACAGAAAACGAAGCAGTCTTTAAACAAACCATAATCCAATTAATCATAACAGGATGAAAACCGAACTCCTTAAGGCAAAACTCTAGAAAAGACCAACTAACAGTATCATAAGCCTTCATAATGTCAATCTTAAAAGCACAACAACCAGTAACATACTTCCAATTATATCCTTTTAAAAATTCCTGGGCTAGTAAGATGTTATCACTAATCTGTCTCCGGGTATAAGGGCATTTGATTAACATCTACAGCTACTTAGGATTAGTTTTAAGCCTATTTGTAATCACCTTACTAATTCCCTTATACACAATGTTACAACAGGAAATCGGACGGTAATCAATGACTCTAGCAGGGGTTTTGGATTTAGGAACAAGAGATATTAAAGTTGTGTTAAACTCACCCAAGAGCTTCCCACTAGTGAAAAATTCTTTGATTGCAGCACACACATCATTGCCAATCACCACCCAAGCAGCCTTGAAAAACTTTGAAGAAAACCCATCAGGTCCAGACGCTTTATTATCGTCAATGCTAAAGATGGCCTCTTTAATTTCTTCATTAGTAACATCTTTAATCAGCTCCATAGCTTTATCAATACATCAAGTATTTTAGTGATAAACTTCCAGATCCTCCAACTTATAAAACAACATCCTGAGTTAACCTGATTTTATTTTCATAATGAGACACAAAACAATATTAGTGACATTAGTCACCATAATGAGCATCCCAGAGTCGACATGTACATCTTAATTCTGTTTCTATAGTCCTTCCCTTCACGACACTGTGGAATAAGAGCTGATTAAAGTCACCATCCCTTAACCATTCAATCTTTGTCTTTGCTTTAACAATTTTTCCTCATCCAAAGCTGCTTCCTATAAGCATGTTAGTGTAGTAATCATTTCTTCTTCTTTGAGCACATCATTAGTAAGGGTCTTTACCGGGTTACTTGAATTTAGATAATTTCATCTTTTTAAAACTTTAACCTTCTCTAACAGTTACCATTTCTTTCATATTCATCTGTCTTCATATATTTCTTGCATATTCTTAAGCTTCATAGCTAAACTTAAACATCTTATACCCCTTAACATCAATATCCCAATTTTCCCTAATTATATCAACAAAATCAGCCTTATCCGCAAGGAAATTAGCAAATCTAAAGGATCTAGATCTTCTAACAGCAAGATCAGGAATTGTCAAAATAGAAGGAGAATTGATATAGTCAATAAGGCATAAAAAAACTGCAAAACTTGAGGTACTTATAAAATGAAGTGAGCATTACCCATAATCCTATCCAATTTCTTTAAGACCCCCAATTCAGGATTCCTCATCTTCTGAATCTAGGTATAAAATAGCCCAGTCATATTAATATCTTCCACCTCAAGACTATCAATACATTCTCTAAAATCTTTGATACCCGCACCCTGAATATTTAACCTATTTGAGTTTTCATTAAACCTCAAGACAGCATTGAAATCCCCTAAAACCACCCAAGGATTATTATTAACGAAACCCTTATGCTCTACAAGGTCTCTCCATAACCTAGTCCTAGCTTTAGGAGAAATTTCACCATACACAACCGTGACGAAAATCATCTTATTATCTCTAAAGGAATTAATCAAAAAATGTATAGCTTGATCATTTTGTGAAAGTAATTTAGCAAAAATAACTAATGGGTCCCAACCCATAGCTATTCTACATCCCTTAACACTATCCACAGAATTTGAGACCCATTCCCAAACTCCAAACACCTCATTACAGACCTTATTAACAAATTTCTTTCTTAGTTGAGTTTCAATAACACCAAAAAAACTTATACTATTGTCTTTAATAAAAGTTTTTACCTCACCCTGCCTAAGAGTATTGCATATACCCTTTACATTCCAAGTAGCAAGTTTAACAGTCATTAAACAATATGAGATGGAACAGTCATGTCTTGCTCCTGACATGGATCATTATTCATCACATTAACAATCTCTTCTTGGGCCATAAACTGAGCAGTGCCACTTTGATCTTCAGCAACCTCCTTATCAATGTCTGCATTATTAGAAATTCTAATTTGATGCAGAATCTTCTCATAAGCAGCAGCACCAATAGACACTTTGTAGAATTCAATTTTTTCATCAGGCCACGTATCCAATTCATGCTTAGTGAAAATCTGCCCTGTTTTGACAAACAACTCAGCTTCAGCTAATAATTTCTTTAAAATCATATCCTTGATTCTTTCCAACTCATCCCTAAAGATTTGATCATACATTTTCCCAAAGGCTTGATTTTCAGACAACCCTTGCTCAATCATAACAGACTTGATCATAGATTTAGCCTTAACTCTAGATTCACTGATCACCACATTATGACTATGAGCAATCTGTCTTTCCAAATTCTCAATCTTTAACTTCAACTCATCAACATCAGACTTTTTAACAAGTTCCTGCAATTTAAGTTTATAATAATTCATTACCTCTCCAGGCCATTCTTTTTTTTCTTGCATGCTAATATAAAATCCCTTCTCACAAGCCTCATCAATTTTAGCTTTCAAAAAATCCCATTCCAAATTTTCCTCAATCTCAATTTCCTCTGATAACATAGCAAACCTATTTTCAGAACTAGTCCCCTCCTTCTTATTTATTTTCTTCCCACTACCCACATTATTTGTCAACTTAGAGTTATTATTGTCAGAATCAACCTCCATTCTACTTGTACCTTTATTTTTCTTACCCCTCTCAACACCACCAACATTCACAGACTCCTTACCCTTGTTAACAGGAACAAACTGAACATTTTCATTCCTATAGAATCTTTGGTCACCAAATCCTCTACCACCAAATCCACCTCTTCCCCTTCCTGCAAAACCACCTCTACTACTACCCTCACCAGAACTAAACCTCTGTCTGTAAACACCAGTATTTCCACCATCATTCTTACTATTTCTTTTATTACTCACAGTCTGCCAATCACCACCATTATTATTACTACTACCCCCATCAGTTTTATGACTTCTAACCTCAACCCTTTGAGCCTTTTCAGCATCAGTTAAAACCCTACTAGTACACTTGTCATCATTATGGCCAAAAACCTTACAATGTGAGCAAACAGGAGGCCTCCAAGGGTACTCAACCCTTAACTCCATTGACCTACCCAGAGCCTTATAGCAAACTTCCACACTATCCACAAGACCCTTAGCAGCCTCAACTTCAACAAGAACACGAGCAAAACTTGCCCTACCATACCCATCTCACACAAGAGTTTGGTATACCTATCCTGATAAAAGGTTACCAATTCTACTAGCAATCCTGCTAATACCTTCTACATTCCATGCCTCTAAAGGAACATTCATTATTTTAACCCATAAAGGAACCTTAGATGGCTCAGGCTTAACCATGCATAAACCAGCTTCCCACTTCTGAACAAATAACGGTTTACCATCCACTAACCAAGGACCATTTCAAGAAACAAATAGCATACCCTCATCAGGTTAGAATTTAAACTTGAAAAGTAAAAGACCACATTCATTATAATGATACAAATCCATAGATGATAAGCTCTCCACATTCTCCTTAAATGGCCAAGAATTTCCCTATGACTCATTTTCAAACCCACAAAATATCCCACCAAAGTCATTACCCAAGCCTTACTACCTTCCTCAATAACAGGATCCATATCAACAACTTCTTTGCCTAACTCATTAATTCTACCAGGAATAAGCTTAAGTTTGTTATTACCATAACTTACTCATACCTTGAACAGCATTGACAAATGAACTAGCCTTCCTTCCATCTCCATTTTCCCCATAGTTTCATCATTCATAGCATTAGTGTTGCCTTAGGCTATTTCTCAGCCCTATTAATAGTATCAGCAACATTAGTATCATAACCACCATCAGATAACACCTCACCTTTCTTTAGAATCCTAGTACTACCCATAGTGTTTAACCTAGAACTAAGAATGGGATCCTCATCAACAGGAACCAGCAAAGGACCTAACTTATCCCTAATACCCAATCCAGAATCATTTACCATGTTTTTCACTAAATCAGCCTGAGCATACCTTTTCAGGAAACCGAATCCCTACAGCTCCTGAATCCAATTCCACACTCGACCATCAAAAATGCATTAGAATCCAAATAAACCATCAAAACATCATCCCATAAGCTCACCCCTCACTTTCATCATCACCAAACACTAATCCCTCCATTCCTTTTGCTGAAATATTCCCTTTACCAGCCTTGAACGAAACTCTTCTAGAATGCTTCATCCCCGTACTCAACTGGGGCTTCCCAATAGAGCTACGAGTAATTTTCTTAGGTTTAATAAATTCATCCGATGCCTTAGCAGGCATCGATGAACTAGGGTTTTTTGATTCAGGATCTCTCATATTTAAAACGGAAATTTAGAGAAAACTACATAATCAAAGGAATGATTAGCAGTTTATCAATTGGGGAAATGGATGAACAGTGTGTGAAAGTGTGTGTGCGTAACGGTCGTTTGAAATGAATTTAATGAGAGTAATAACAAAATACCACAAAAATTATACCAAAATATAGATCATGAACAGTAGAACACAAATCTAAAATACTTGATAAAATTTCATGGTTGGATTTTAATTAGATGATGAAATACGTAATAAAATTTCATGGTTGGATTTTTTGGGTAAAGGGTTTATACCCGATGAAATGCTCAAATGATGACGAAAGTTATGACGAGCAAATCCGCTCGCCAAAGGTATCTTGTATTTGGTAAAGGGTTTATACCCGATGAAATGCTAAAATGATGACGAAAGTTATGTCGAGAACATCTGCTCGCCAAAGACAATGTTACAACAGGAAATCTGTCGGTAATCAATGACTCTAGCAGGGGTTTTGGATTTAGGAACAAGAGATATTAAAGTTGTGTTAAACTCACCCAAGAGCTTCCCACTAGTGAAAAATTCTTTGATTGCAGCACACACATCATTGCCAATCACCATCCAAGCAGCCTTGAAAAACTTTGAAGAAAACCCATCAGGTCCAGACGCTTTATTATCTTCAATGCTAAAAATGGCCTCTTTAATTTCTTCATTAGTAACATCTTTAATCAGCTCCATAGCTTTATCAGCATCAAGTCTTTTAGTGAATAAACTAACAGCATCCTCCACATCATAAATAACATCCTTAGTACCTAGAAATTTTTCAAAATGAGACACAAACATATTAGTGACATTATCACCATGTATGAAGCATTAACATCCCAGAGTCGTCAAGAACCATCTCAATTCTGTTTCTACTAGTCCTTCCCTTCACGACACTATGGAAATAAGAGCTGTTAAAGTCACCATCCCTTAACCATTCGATCTTCGTCTTCTGCTTTAACAATTTTTCCTCATCCAAAGCTGCTTCTCTATAAGCACTGTAGTACACCATTTCTTCTTCTTTAAGCACAGCAATAGTAGGGTCTTTATCCAGGTTACATTGAATCTTAGATAATTCATCTTTCAAAACTTTAACCTTCTCAAACACGTTACCATTTCTTCTATTCATCTGTCTCATATATTTCTTCATATTCTTAAGCTTCCTAGCCAACTTAAACATCTTATACCCCTTAACATCAATATCCCAATTTTCCCTAATTATATCAACAAAATCAGCCTTATCCGCAAGGAAATTAGCAAATCTAAAGGATTTAGATCTTCTAACAGCAAGATCAGGAATTGTCAAAATAGCAGGAGAATGATCAGAAGTCAAATAAAGCATAAAAACAGCAAAACTATTAGCGTACTTACTAATGAAGTGAGCATTACCCATAATCCTATCCAATTTCTTTAAGACCCCCAATTCAGGATTCCTCATCTTCTGAATCCAGGTATAAAACAGCCCAGTCATATTAATATCTTCCAGCTCAAGACTATCAATACATTCTCTAAAATCTTTGATACCCGCACCCTGAATATTTAACCCATTCGAGTTTTCATTAAACCTCAAGACAGCATTGAAATCCCCTAAAACCACCCAAGGATTATTATTAACGAAACCCTTATGCTCTACAAGGTCTCTCCATAACCTAGTCCTAGCTTTAGGAGAAATTTCACCATACACAACCGAGACGAAAATCATCTTATTATCTCTAAAAGAATTAATCAAAAAATGCATAGCATCGATCATTTTATGAAAGTAATTTAGTAGAAATAACTAATGGGTCTCAACCCATAGCTATTCTACAACCCTTAACACTATCCACAGAATTTGAGACCCATTCCCAAACTCCAAACACCTCATTACAGACCTTATTAACAAATTTCTTTCTTAGTTGAGTTTCAATAATACCAAAAAAACTTATACTATTGTCCTTAATAAAAGTTTTTACCTCACCCTGCCTAAGAGTATTGCATATACCCTTGACATTCCAAGAAGCAAATTTCACAGTCATTAAACAATATGAGATGGAACAGTCATGTCCTGCTCCTGACATGGATCATTATTCATAACATTAGCAATCTCTTCTTGGGCCAAGTAAAACTAGAGTAGTGCCAACTTTTGATCTTCACAACCTCCTCATCAAAGTCTGCACTGATTAAAATTCTAATATACAGAATGTCTCATATAGTCAGCACCAATAGACATTTTGTAGAATTCAATTTTTTCATCAGGCCACGTATCCAATTCATGCTTAGTGAAAATCTGCCCTGTTTTGAAAAACAACTCACTTAGCTAACATTTTTTCTTTAAAATATCATATCCTTGATTCTTTCCAAAGCTCATCCTAAGATTTGATCATAACAGTTCCCATATGCTATGATTTTCAGACAACCCTTGCCAATCATCAACAGACTTGACCATACATTTAGCCTTAACTCTAGATTTACTGGTCACCACATTATGACTATGAGCAATCTGTCTTTCTAAATTCTCAATCTTTAACTTCAAATCATCAACATCAGACTTTTTAACAAGTTCTTGCAATTTCAATTTATAATAATTCATCAGCCTCTCCAGGCCATCTCTACTTTTCTGCATGCTAAAATAAATGCATTCTCCACAAGCAGACTCATCAATTTAGCTTTCAAATAATCCCATTCCAAATTTTCCAAAATCTAATTTTCCTCTGATAACATAGCAAACCTATTTTCAGAACTAGTCCCATCCTTCTTATTTATCTTCTTCCCACTGCCCACATTATTTATCATCCTAGAGTTATTATCATTTTTTTTATTTTTTTGGTAAAAACGATATCTATCATTAATCAAAACAACGTTTACAATAAGATTGCGGGCAAACAAGCAACAAGTTGCGCTCAACCCCTTTATGGATGACAAAACCAATCCTACTAAAAATAAAGTTTTGTGTCTTAGGGGTCGAAAAATTACTTTGCACAACCCGTGAACCTATTCAAAAACTTCCTCTGCTTCCTTGCAAGAAACCATATGTAATCAAAAGCAAAGGGAATAGAAACACGTGTTGATTCCTAAACAAGCTTTCTCCGGTGTTAAGCAACTTTGCTCGATTCCGGCTTTCAACGCACTTGTCCAGCAACCAAATCCATTGTCCCTGAGCCCAACAAGAGGGAGGGACACTCCAGTAAGATCCACACAAGCATGTTTCCCCCCGGCCCACCCAAACACAAGTATATCAGCTAAGGTAGACCTCCCTTCGAGTGGATCTGTCAGAAAGTTCACATGGGGCCTCCTTTTTAGAAGAAATTCCAGCTCGTTTAAGAACATCATACAGAACATCCCTAACCACAAATCGGCCTATATTTAAAACCAGGATAAACTCTTGCAATTGACCGCATGCTCACCAAAAGAATCCAAACAAACCTTGGCGCAAACTTGGTAATGCTCACACCGGAAACGAGAGGATCATTAGCCGGTACTTAAGGATAGTCCGGTACTCCAGAGCGACATATGTTGGCCTAGTCCTTCAATGGGGATAACGGTCAAGAAATTCTGAGCACGGGGAGCTCGGAGACATTCAACTACTGCTTTTTAGCGATGGATTAAATCAAAGGCTCACTCTCTAAACTCATGAACAATTTCCACTAAACATTCACACGCCAAAACATTCAGGGCTTTGGGGGTGGGGGGGGCGGGCGGTGTCCTTGTTAGAGAAACCGCTAAGATCGAATTCAGGGAGGGACATGCGCACACGATCCAATGCATATCCATAGTCAGAATCAACCTCCATTCTACTTGTACCTTTATTTTTCTTACCCCTCTCAGCACCACCAACATTCACAGATTCCTTACCCTTGTTAACAGGAACAAACTGAACATTTTCATTCCTATAGAATCTTTGGTTGCCAAATCCTCTACCACCAAATCCGCCTCTTTCCCTTCCTGCAAAACCACCTCTACTACTACCCTCACCAAAACTAAATCTCTGTCTGTAAACACCAGTATTTCCACCATCATTCTTACTATTTCTTTTATTACTCACAGTCTGCCAATCACCACCATTATTATTACTACCCCCATCAGTTTTATGACTCTTAACCTCAACCCTTTGAGCCTTTTCAGCATCAGTTAAAACCCTACTAGTACACTTGTCATCATTATGGCCAAAAACCTTACAATGTGAACAAACAGGAGGCCTCCAAGTGTACTCAACCCTTAATTTCATTGACCTACCCAGAGCCTTGTAGCAAACTTCAACACTATCCACAAGACCCTTAGCAGCCTCAACTTCAACAAGAACACGAGCAAAACTTGCCCTACCATACGCCTTCTCACACATAGAAGTGGTAATCCTATCCATGATAATAAGGTTACCAATTCTACTAGCAATCCTGCTAATGCCTTCTACATTCCATGCCTCTAAAGGAACATTCATTATTTTAACCCATAGGGTGAGTTTCATAGCCCCACGTTTTACGTGTTTTACATATATTTTTGGGGTGAGAACATGCTTGTTACAAATTCCATTACATGTTTGATTTAAACTCGTTACGTGCTCTTTTACAACTCATTTGCATACATGTTTACAAATGCATTTACATGGTTGATTACCGTGTGGCCTGTCCCCGCCAGACCCCCCTCCACCACCCAACCTCTTCCTTTTTTTTAATAAACATTTATATATCTCGCAAGGAGATACAATACTTGGCTAAATTTTTAAACGTAAACACATACTATACTTTTATGATTACAGATTAGCTTAGGTTGCATGAACTGTAAATCACTTGGAGGGTGAGCGCGAATGTTATGAAATAGATCTATTCGGGATTGACAATCCCCGTTCGGGTGACTAGCTATCGCCGGTAACGAACGTTATAACATGTCGGAACACGATTGGCTGGACCTACAGGGCCAACGACACATACACAAGGATTTTCATTACTGCCCGGGTGTTCTTGGAGGGGACACCTGTGATGGGTACAAAAGGGTTTTTCATTAATGCCCGGGTGTTCTTGGAGGGGACACCTACGATGGGTACAATTTTACTGTGCCTTGAATAAAGTGGCATACATACAAGTCTACGTCACAGTTTCATGAACTTAGAGTAATGGTAATCATGGTTTTATACACACTTGAAACATTTTGGTGACATTAAACTGGTCATGCATTCTTTATAAATCTTTGGGATAAGATTGGTACTTTTGGTGACATTAAATTGGTCATGCATTCTTTATAAATCTTTGGGATAAGATTGGTACTTTTGGTGACATTAAATTGGTCATGCATTCTTTATAAATCTTTGGGATAAGATTGGTACTTTTGGTGACATAAAATGTGTCGTGCATTCTTTATAAATCTTTGGGATTTTTACATGGTACTGTGATGACACAGTGGACAAATACATTCATTTGAAACTTACATTCATATTTAAACTAATCTATGAACTCACCAACTTTAATGTTGACACTTTTAAGCATGTTTTTCTCAGGTGAATTAGATGCTTGGATTATTTGATGTGCATTGGAGTCTTTACATTCAAGTTTTTCATGGTGATGCAATTATGGGACAACTATTATTTTGATTTCAGAAAATCAACTAGATTGTTTTACAAACGACACATTTAGAGGTCGTTCTCTTGTATCTAGCGCTGTGTATTATGAAGTAGCACCCCATGTGGTATTCCGCTTTTAACTTTTCAAACGACACATTTAGAGGTCGTTCTCTTGTATCTTGTGCTGTTGTATTATGAAGTAACGCTCCCTGACATATTTCCGCTGCGACACATTTTTGGGGGTGTTACAGATTGGTATCAGAGCCAAGGTTATAGAGAACTAGGTTGCATATTTTACCCTAGACTATAACCGTTTTCACAAACATTGCATCACAACAAACATTTTTAAAGTGCATACACACTACTTGCTTACTTGCTTAGGTTACTTGTTACCTTAAGTGCTTACATGACATACATATATGTAATATATATGCTTACATCTTTTGCGTATATCGCACGTTTATTTATATAAGAGTTATTTATATAAATACCAGAGCATTTCTTAAGACATTGTGAGTTGCACAATGGTCTCAATTATACCTCAGACATTGTGAGTTATACAATGGTCTCATCTTACTTCTTAGACATTGTGAGTTGCACAATGGTCTCATTTCGTTCTCAGACATTGTAAGTTAAACAATGGTCTCTAAGAATATTATCTTTCTTCATAGCTTTATACAATATCGTACTACACGAAGACCGTTAATTTTTTTTGTTTACATGGAATTTTGTATGAATCTAAGTATTACAAGTCTTGTATGGGCGAGACTTGTAATATGAGGATTGATATGATAATTGCTATGTTAACAAAGCCGTTACAGTTCTGTTTACATAGAATTATGTGTGAATCTAAGTATTACAAGTCTTGTATGGGCGGGACTTGTAATAGGAGGATTTATATGATAATTGCTATGTTGACTGGTTCATCGAGACTTTTACCTGGTTTACTCTAACCGGGTACTCATTACCTATCTTGAACTCTAGGTCGATATTTTTGGGTAGTTTTACTCCCTGTCTCCGAAGACGAGTTTGGAACACTCGTCCCATACTCATTAGAGCACATGCATCGTCATGTCATCCATCACCTTGAAGGTTATGAGAGTACGCGTATTGCACCGGGAATTATTAAGTAGGATGATTTATAATTTATTTATTTGAAAGGATTGGGACGCCTCTTCAGTTAAATAAATAAATTATAAATCACCGAACCATAAGTTTATCATTTCTTACTTACATAAATTTGGACGCTTCTTTATGTAAATAAGAAATTATAAATGAGTGGGCTTAATGGTATCCGATATGACACGAGTATGAACCTGAAATCGATAATCATCAGAATCCGTTAAAAGGGTCTAGAGACACAATCGTGTCTTACTACTCAGCAGAATTTTAAGGCCTCACTGGGAGCTACCTTATCACATTCTTAAGTTATTACTTTTGCCGTTGCTAATCTAGCGATTACGAAGTTCGTAGAACTAACTAGACCTTGTTACACTCTTGAGTAATGGTGTTGAGTCGTCCTTAAACTAGTGACTGAGTACATTATCCGCGTCTATCGCATAAGCTCTTCCGCGAGCTCCTCTTATTTATTGGACTTTATTATGGGGATATTGTTTCTAGGAGGTGTCTTCACCCTCTGCATCCCGTCACCATTTGTTATAGTATTGACGTTATGGTCGCTACTGTTGGGTCCTGGAGCGGTCCCGACTGATACAACTTTATCCAATAGGTAATGCAACTCCCCTTAAACGAGATAAACACCTATCGACGAAACAGATAGTTGGACTATTCATTTCGGGCCACTAGTAGGAAGACTTAGGTCGCGATACATCCTAGTACTGCCAAGTAAGTTGGGTACTTACATCCATAAGCCACGTTGATGTGAATTATCGAACCTTACAGATAGTAGAAATGAGACTCCGTCCTCGGACATTTAGAAACTTTTACAAACATACTCACGCGACTACACCTTCTTCTTGAGGTTTTCACTATAATGAGACTTTCCCTATAACGCGGTTATACCAGTCATAAGATCTGTAATGATATATTTTGAGATACCCATTTTGATGGATTAAATATCCTGGACAAACCTAGCCAAAATTTTTGGTAGATTGAGAAGTGTAGAAACACCGAATTTTGCTGAATAAAGTTATCAGCGTCTTGTTTAGAACGAGTTTATTAAACCTTAAGTCTTTCCTTGGTCACACAATCGGATAACACAAATTTAATCTTGGGACGAGATTTCTTTAAGGGGTAGGTACTGTAACATTCGAGAATTTTCGGAATTTTAAAGGAGATATAAGTTATTCCTAGGTTGAATTATCAAAAACGAGCAGCTAAATCACGTTTTCATTATTCGGACTCTAAAGCAATTTGATGTAAAACGACATTCCTGACAACTTTTTAGTTTTGACCGAGATCCGAAAACAGTCAGAAGGTGACTGAAATGTCCTTGCAAAATTTTGAACACAACGCGTACCGACCCAAAATATTTAATTATCATAATTTATTAAATAAAAATATTTAATAAATTAATTATCTTGTCGAAAACGTTTGTTAAAGAACGAAATTATTAGAGTTAAAATTCAATTGTCGGATAAAGTTTATCGTAAATATACAAATAAATAATAAACGTTTGTAATAAATTTTATAAAACGTTTATGAAAACTTGTCGTGTAAATACTCGTTTTTATCAGAAAAATGATTTGGAAAACAATGGCGAAAGTTTCGCGCGTTGGATCATCCGTTAAGTCGTCCAAACGAGTCCTGAACCACAATTTTACAAAATAATGCTCAAATGTTACACCTTTAGTCCCTGGGGTAATATTTACAAAACCCACCCTTATCTATTGAGAGGTTGTCATTTCATTTTATAAAAAGTTATATATAAACAAAAATTTGTTTTAATATCTCATTTTGAGATAAAGTTAACACACACACTCATCACTTAGTCTCTCTCTCCCCCATTTTGTCCGGCCACCGCCGACCACCACTCGACCACCGCCGCCGCCGTCGCCGTCCGCCGGAAAACTTTTCCGGCGAAGTTTCCGGCCAACACCAAAAGAGTTCCTTGTTAACCGATCTATCCAACCCACTTGGTCACGCGCCTCCACGCGCCGCTCACCCCTCCGACTGCCTCCCCACTCCACGCCGCGACCACCACCACCGTCGCACCACCACTGCCATCATCATCATCATAACACCACCTACATCATCGCAACCCGCAACCGTATTCCGTCACCATCCTCATCACCCTCCACCACCACTCTCCTTCATCTCGTCACCCCGCTGCCAACCCCACCTCCATCACCGTACCAACACCATCACTATCACAGCCACCAAAGGGTGCGTGTGATTTAATTATGAACCACCACGAAGGGTGTTTGTTTATGTGGTGAAAACCACCACGAGGGTGGTTTGGTTCGGGTAGCAGCTGCCGCCTCAGGGTCCGTTTGGTTTGATTTAAATAGCACCGAGGGGTGCGTTGGTTTGTGTTTCACCGCACAAGGGTGCGTTCGGTTGATGGCAGCTCCGATTAGGGTGCGTCCGGTTCATGTAAGCAGCTAGGGGTGTTCATTTTGGTGGAAAACCACCACGACAAGAGTTCGTTGGTTGTGGTTATTTGCACCACGGGTGCGTTTGGCAGCCAACCCACCACCAGGGTGCGTTTGGCAGCCGACGCCATCACAAGGGTGCATGTTGGTTTTGTTAAAACAGCCGAGGGCTGTGTTTAGTGTTGTTTACAACCATTAGGGTGTGTTTGGTTTAACATATTCACTAGGATGCGTTTGTTTATATGGTTAAGACCACTTAGGGAGCGTTTGGCATAACAGAAATTGCTAAGGTGTGTGGGTTTGTGTTTTCATCCGGGTAGGGTGTCGTGGTTTTGTATGTCACACGGCCAGGTGCGTGGTATGCGTACAACACTAATGGAGTTTGTTTCTTCTGTAGGATAACACCACATAAGGGGGCGTTTGGCAGCCACCGAAACCGGCTAGGATGCGTTTGGTTTATTTGGTTTTGTAACACAAGAAGGGTGCGATTGGTTTTGGTAAACGACCCACAAGGGTTCGTTTGGTTTGAGTATATGTGATGAAATCTGTTTAAACTTGTGACGTCTAAGTAAAATATGATATTAATATTTAAAACGGGATTAATATTAATGTATAAGCAATATTAAATGTATTTTAGATGAGTTTTAAGCTAAAAACGGACTTTGGCGTGTTTTTATAACGGATAATTGTGAGAAGAAAACAAAACATGGGATTTGGAGTTTGAGATGTTGAAAAGTTAGACTTTGGTTTACAAAATATAACAAATTATATTTTGACGGACGTTTTGATATAAAACGGGACTTTTAAATCCCAATAACGAGGAAACTAGAGTGAAATCGGAATATAAACTTTAGTAGAAAATAAGTTAATTTTAATATATATTAAATCTGACATATCTATTAATTAAACGATTTGAGCACTTTCGAATCCGTTTCAGCCTTCCGGCGAAAACACAAAATTTCGTTCGTAATGACTCTTTTACTTTGCCGCGTGGCTGGTCGGTTTTAGAAATTGAATATAGCGGGTCATGGGACTAAATCCCCTCAAGTAAATTTTACTTTGCCGCGAGGATTGTCTGTTTTAAAATTAAGACATAGCGGGTCAAAACTAAAGGTCGGTTGATCTATTATTTCAATTAATTATATTTAAGACCATTGTTCGGTCCTAAAAACGAAGAGTCTAAAAATAGTAACTTTCGGTAAATATTCGACATAAGCTATGATTGGACGGAAAATAGTATATATTCATATAATATACTAAGGGTTAAGGTTTAAAGACGCGCAAGTGGATTTCTCATCACATGTATATATGTATGTATACATATTAAAATATGTATGATTTCGTCGTTACGATGTACGCATCGTTGATCGTATTTAATACGTGTATTATAATAGAGCGACATAATTATAGGTCGTGGCCGAGATCGTTGCAGATTCGGTTGTGATTTATTTGGATTATTTGATCGTGGTCTTTGATCAAGGTGAGTTTATAGCCCCATGTCTTACTGGTTTTACATATATTTTTGGGGTGAGAACATGCTTGTTTACAAATGCATTTACATGGTTGATTACCTGTTTGGTTTACATACTCATTCTCATATCTCGCGTTGAGATACAATACTTGTTTTCATCTATGAACGAAACAACTTTATTTTCACTTATATGATTACGGATTAGCTTAGGTTGCATGAACTGTGAATCACTCGAAGGGTGAGCGCGAATGTTATAAAATAGATCTATTCGGGATTGACAGTCCCCGTTCGGGTGATTAGCGATCACTGGGCAAACGAACGTTATACCATGTCGGATCACGTGACTGGCTTGGTAGACTCAGGGCCAGCACAACAAATATCGGATCGCGACTGGCTTGGTAGACTCAGGGCCAGCGCAACAACGTTCACATGAAAATGAACACTCACAGTGCCTGAAAAGATTGGCATACAATTAAGTCTACGTAGCGGTTTCATGAACTTAGAGTAATCGTAATCATGGTTTATTACACACAGGGATGTTTACGTTGCCTTGAATAAAGTGGCAATACATACTTGGAACAATGGAGATCCAACTTTTATACTTATACTTTTGTGACTATTTAGGGATTGAAATAGTCAGGCATATTTTACAACTATTTGATTTCTATAAATCATACATACATTTTGGAAGGACATTTAAGGATTTAAATGGTCATACACATTTTACAGAACTTTGGTTCAACATTTGTATTTACAAAAACCTATGAACTCACCAACTTTAATGTTGACACTTTTAAGCATGTTTTTCTCAGGTGAATTAGATGCTTGGATTATTTGATGTGCATTGGAGTCTAAACTGACAAGATTTCAATCATGGATTTCTACTTACATACAATTGATCAAATCTCGTTGTATTGCTTTCAAGCTTTTTATGGTGATGCAATGATGGGACAAATGTTATATCAATTTCAAGAAAATCAACGAGATTATTTTCAAACGACACATTTAGAGGTCGTTCTCTTGTATCTAGCGCTGTGTATTATGAAGTAGCACCCCAAGTGGTATTCCGATGCGTTGTGATTTTTGGGGGTGTTACACTTGGCTTATTTGATGTGCAATGGAGTCTAAACAATCCAAGATTTCTTTTCAAGCGACACAGTTAAAGGTCGTTCTCTCATGACTTGAGCAATGGTATTATGAAGTAACGCTCCCGGAAACACATTCCGCTGCGACCCATTTTTAGGGGTGTTACAGCGATACAAAAATTGTTTATGAGATGGTATTAAAATCGTTTTCGAGGGAATCACGCGATCGTTCATAATGTAATAGTAAGGAGTTTATGCTGTGGTAACATATTGTTTATGAATTGATAACAAAAGAGTTTTGAAAATTGACCATGGAAATAGTTTATGAGGGACAACGAAATAATTATGTGATAGTGATATATTTCATAAATTCATAATGTTTTAGTAAGTGGTTTGCATGAATGAAACTTGTCATTTATAGGAAATCAATTATCTCTGCAAACCCATCACTTTCTTCCGGTATTTTTTCCAAGAACGCGACCACATTGTGCGTTTCAGCAAACTTAGGGCTTGACATAATGATGAATTTGATGATCAAAGATGAAAATTGAATTAGGGTTTATGGTTAGAGAGTGTTTGAATAAGTGAAATCGAATAAAGAAGTAAATGAAACCCTTAATCGAAGTATTTATAGAATCACCCTTAACAGCAGAAACTTGAACTGGCAGCATTAACATATGCTTAACAGCAGAAACCAATACGGACAGTACTAATTTAAGCCTAACAGCATTAACTTAAGCTTAACAGCATTAAGTTGAAACTGAGCAGCATTAAAAAGAATACACCAGTAATCATTCAATTTTCATTCCAATAAGCAACTTTCATCATCAAATTTGATTCACACATACTCTCTTTCTGTTTTTATGCTCACAACATCTCTCAATTCTTTTTGCTCACATAATCACTCATTTCTGTTTTTATGCACACATCTCTCTTTCTATTTTTAAGCTCACAAAATCTCTCATTTCTTTTGGCTTACCAAGACACTCTTTCTGTATATGACAGTTGTGTACAAAATTTTGTCAATTCCAATGAGTTTCATACTGTCCTCCCCACTTCCAAGTGTGTAACCTCTTGAGAGAGGTGGATCAATGGACTGTTTAGATGTAATCTCAAACCTAGTTTGAGCATTCACATCCCCCAATATGGTATCTTGGCACCTAGGACCACTACCTGAATCAACCCAAAGGAGTTGATTCATTAAGTGTTCCAGGATTGGGGTCTTAATTTATGATTCCCAACTGTCTTGCTCTGCTTCTAAGCTAGAGCAGTAGCGGCAGCCCTTTCCATTCTATCACCCCAACTCCGTTATTGACAGATCTCATCACCAACCTATGTCAGGGGGACCACTAGACTGGAGGTATCTTGGTGTCCGGCCTCTTAATGATAGCCTAGACGTGTTTTGATCCCTTTTGAACATACTCATGATATAACACATCCTTTCATCCATGCTTTTTGGTTGTATAAATAAGGAACCTCCCCTCAAGAGATAAGAATTTGAAACAGTTGCAACTCTGGTGCCTATGTGATCTTAACAGTATTAACAGTTGCCTAGCAGTAGAAATTTTTTGCCTAGTAGTATTAATAGAAGTCGAACAGCATTAACTCTATCTTCAATAATTATGCAACAACATGCCTTTATTCATCACAAGCATACTAGAAAAGACTAAGATGATACATGTGAGAATTTAATGAGGATCCCATATTTTTTGCATAACCCATAATAAAAGTTAAAACCGACGTGAACCAAGACCATTATTTTTCTTCAAAAAGGTGAAGCATTCAACATCAGGTATTCAACATGCTTTGCCTGCAAATGTTAGTTCATAGCCAAATATACAAACTCCAAAACATTTTCTTCTTAACACATTAACTATGACTAACTGTTTTAACAAACATCTTAGTTTATAAACTAACAGTTTAATTAACTTAGCAGTATTAATTGAGAAAACCTAAAGTATTAATCTTTACAAAAATTTTAGACGGAAAACCTAAAGAGATATAGCTAGTTAAGAATCACATTCCAATACTTTTAGACCAAGTATGAAATATAGCCTTGCACAAAACCTTATTGTAATAAGATTCTGCTAACATAAATCAGTATGAATTATAACCATTGTATTAACTTTTATAGTGATTGCAATCTCTTATAAAAATACTCCTAATCACTATATGTTTTTGTTTTATAATGGTATAAACAGGAATTTTCAATAATGCAGATAGTACTGTTATTGTCAATATTAATGACAGTGTTCATGAAATTGTACCCATAATCCAGCAATTAGTTTTGAATCCAGAGTACTTGCCCACATCAACTAGCAGCAGCCACATATTCAGCTTCAGTTGTAGAAGTGGCAACCACAGTTTACTTCTTACACTGCCAAGATATCAATCTATTTCCCAAAAACTGACAACTTCTAGTTGTTGACTTCCTATCTTGAGTTGCTCCAGTATAGTCACTATCTGTGTAAGCAACCAGTTCAAATGGAGAATCCCCCAGAATACCAAAGTCCTAAAGTTTGGTTTGCCTTTTCAAAATATCAAAAAATCCTCTGACTGCTAAGAGGATGTGATAGTTCTTAGAGTAACTGAAATCTAGCATATGCACAACTGCAAACATGATACTTGTCTAGATGCAGTGAAAACATCAAAGTACCCCAATCATAGATCTATAGAGATGTACATCAACATCATCAGCATCTCCATCCTTGACCAAAGGTTTTTCCAAATCAACAAGAGTTGAAGCAGACTTCACATCAGAGTAGTTTGAATTTCTCAAAAATTTCAGCTACATAATTGCCTGACTGATAAATATTCCATCTTTCCTCTGTTGTACTTGTAACCCTAGAAAGAAAGTAAGTTCTCCGATACCACTCATCTTGAAACCTTATCTTTCATTAGCTTCTCAAAACCAGTACATAACTCCTTATTTGTTGAGCCAAAGATAATGTCATCTACATAGACCTGTACAAGCAAAATATCTCCTTTTTGCTTCTTGATAAATAATGTCTGATCTATCTTGCCTCTTTTAAACCTATTGCTTAACAAATAGTTACAAAGTTTCATACCATGCTCTTGGTGCTTGATGCAACCCATAAAGGCTTGACCACCTAGAAAACTTTGTCTAGATGGTCAGGATCTTTAAATCCTGGTGGAAAGTCACGTAACTTCTTTCCTCAAAATGGTTTCATATAAGAAAGCACTCTTTACATCCATTTGATATACAAGAAAACCCATAAAAGAAGCATAGGCCAAAAACAATCTTATTGCCTCAATTCTTGCCACAGGTGCAAACACTTCTTCATAATCAATACCTTCTTCTTGTCTATGACCCTGTGCAACTAACCTTGCTTTATTCCTAATCACAATTCCCCTTTCATCTTTCTTGTTTCTGAAGACCCATTTTGTTCTAATGGCCTTTTTTCCATTAGGGAGATCCACCAGTATCCAAACTTGTTGAAGTTTAAATTGTAGAAGTTTTTCCTGCATTGCTTCCACCCAGGATGAATCAGATAGAGCTTTAGCAATGCTTGTTGGTTCAATCTGTGATAAGAAACAAGCATATAAACAAGTATTTAGGGTATCATGTGTTTTCTGCTCATACACATCACTGAGAAACCCTTGTTCAGAAGTAGGTTTTGACATTCTTCTTGTCTGAACAGTTGACTGCACTTCACCAATCACATTGTCAATTAGATGATCTTTATGTATTCTTGTATTGGAAGTGGTTGGAACAATATAAGAATTTTTAATGTCCCCCAAATCAACTTCTGGTTCTTCTTTAGTGATGTCTTCTTCATTTGGACTAGCAGTACTAACTGATGGACCAACAACATTAAGTTTAAGACTACCAGTATTAACATCAGGACTGGCAGTATTAACTTGTTGCCCAACAACATTAAAACAAGTCTTTAGAACTCTATCATCTGAAAACTTTTCTGTTCAAGCTCCCCATTCTCATTATTTAGACCATCTTCAACATGCTTTTGAGCATCATCAACAGTTTTTGGTTCACCATTATCAACATTCTTTGTAGGTGAATCAAAGTATGAAGTATCTTTCCAAATTGGCATCACAATGCAATCTTGACTGTTTTCTTCTGATGTACCTGCAGAGTCATTAGAAACTGTACCTGCAGTAACTGGTACATAGTTCATAGATTGGGTTAGAGAGTCAATATCAAACAGCCATTTTGGACCAGTCCCTTCTATCATAGGCTTATTCTCTAAAAACCCAATATGCAAGTTTTCTTCTACCCTTTTGGTTCTAGTATTGTATACCCTAAAAGCTTTACTACTCAAAGAGTATCCAACAAAGAAACCTTCATCACTTTTGCCATCAAACTTGCCTAAACTATCCAAAGTATTAAGAATAGTAACATGACAACCAAATGGTCTCATAAAACTTAGAGCTGGTTTAAAACCTCTAAAAAGTTCATAAGGTGTCTTGTTATGAGGCTTAACTACTAAAACCCTATTTTGTACATAACAAGCAGTAGAAACTGCTTCTGCCCAAAATGTGGTAGGTAACTTAGAGTCAGCTAACATTGTTCTAGCAGCCTCAATGAGTGTCCTATTCCTCCTCTCAGCAACACCATTTTGCTGAGGAGTCCTAGCTACACTATATTCTCTCTTAATACCTTTTTCTCTGCAAAAATCATCCATAACTTTGTTCTTAAACTCTGTTCCATTATCACTTCTGATTATTTTCACTTTCTTATCCACTAGGTTTTCTATTTCTTTGATAAAGCGCTTAAGGATCTCACTGGTTTCATCCTTAGTTGTTAAAAAGAAAACCCATGTAAATCTACTATAATCATCAGTGACTACTAAGCAATACTTCTTATGCATCAAGCTACTCACAAAGGTTAGACCAAACAAATCTATATGTAGCATAAACAAAGGCTTAGTAATAGGATTCAAAACTTTGGACTAACAAGAAGCTCTGTGTTGCTTCCCTTTAAGACAAGCAACACAGGTTTGGTCATTTTCAAAACGTTTTGTAGGCAGTCCTCTTACTAGATTATCCTTGACTAGCTTATTTATGTTTTTAAAATTAATATGACCAAGTCTTCTGTGCCAAAGCATTGATTCATCTAATGTAGCCTTTGCAACAAGACAAGTCAAACTTTCTTTAGGAACAATGTTCTTCATATCAAAACTGTACATATTGTCTTTTCTAGGAACTTTAAGAAGTATCTGATTTTCATCAGGAAACTTAAAATTTGGAGACAAGACAAGACATTTAGTATCTGTAAAAAGGACATAGTTCTTTTTGTCACACATCTGTGAGACACTAAAAAGATTGAATTTTAACTCATTGACAAAGTATACATCTTCAAAATCAAGATTAGCAGTCTTAAGAGTACCTTTACCTGAAATTTTACCACCATATGCACCTCCTCCAAATGCAACATAACCTCCATCAAATTGCTTGAAATCAGAGAGATAAGCTATGTTACCAGTCATGTGCCTTGAGCATCCACTGTCAACAAATCCTTTATCATCATGTTGTAGCTTGCCCTGCATAAAATAATAAGGAAATTAGATTTTATTCCAATTTCTTTGGTTTCCCCTATGACCTTTTGATTTGTACATCTCAGCATACCTAACTGTTTTCCTAACTGATTTTTCTTGTTGTTTTGGTCTAACAACATCATCCTTTTGGGACCCAAGCCATTACTGACTTGGATCTGCCCCGTGCATCAATGTAGTTATATCTGTTCAAAGTGATTGATGCACTATTGGGTTTGATAGGTCTCCAAACCCAACATGCTGAGGGCTTAACAGCATTGAACCCATTTGCCCTGGCAGCATTAACTGATGTTCTATTTTGCCTAGCAGTATTAATTACTCTGGGCCTAACAGTATTAACAGGTGTTCTGTATGACCTAGCAGTATTAACTATTCTAGGCCTAACAGTATTAACCTTATGATTAAAATGCCTGTTAGTTAATGCTGGTTTCTTATAAAAGGGCCTTTGGACAGTAGATTGTGCTGATTTGAAAAAATGAGTTTTTGGTCTAGCACAATGCACTGTTGGTTTTGGGTGAGCAGTATAAACTGACTTAGCAGTACTAAGAGGTTTTAGGCCAGTTCTCAGCAAAACTGCTCTTGGAGTCACATTTTTGTAGGTTCTATGGTGTGAGGTCTTGGCATAATAGTAATTATCCACCCTGTTGTAATTGTTCCCACTTACCACCTTTTTCTTTTGATGGTAAGTACAATTTCTCTGCACATGATTAAAGCTCCCACAAATAAAACAAGCCTTGTTATACATCACAAATTCACTACCTAGTTGATTGGACTTCTGACCATTCTAATTTCTCTGATTCCCTCTAGGACTTTGTGATCTATACATCTCTGCATACCTAACTGACTTTTTAACTGGTTTTTCTATTTTAGCAGCAGTAGGAATAACAGTTTTCTTTTCAGGCTTAGTCTTAGACTCATCTTGTTCCTCATCATCTGACACCCATTCCTCAATAATTGGAGCATCATTATTCTCCCTAACTTTCTTAGGTTCTACTTCACTAACACTCTTACTAGTGTTAGACCCACAACCTTCAACAAAGCTACTTTTGACCTGTGATTCTTGTTCTTTTACCAAAGACTTATCAGAATTCTCCTTAGAATTATCTGATTCCTTTTCATAACCAACATTAGACTCTTTGTTACTATTTACAGGACCATAGCCTTTGAATTCAGGCTCTTTGAATTCATCAAGACCAGAATAAGACAGATCTAGTTTGTTAGGTCTATTATAAATTAGAGGATGAGGTGGAGGAACTGCACTATATCCAAAACCCTTTTTACTCTTGTCAGTTATCTGACTTCCTAACAACTGATCTAAGTCTTTTGAGGCCTTACCAAATTTCTCAATTTTAAAATCAATGGCATCCTTTTCTTGCTTAAGTTTTTCAAACTCTGTTTTAAGCGTATTAATTTCATATTGTTTGATTCCTACTTCTCTTTTAAGGACAACAACTTCTTCACTAAAAAGAACCTCATTCTTCCTATATGTGACAAGTTGTGCCTTAACAGTATCTAGTCCTCTTTTATAAGTGATTGCCTTAAATTCAGTTTCATGTTTTTTAGCAACCAAATCATCATATTGTTTCTTAAGAGATTCATAGTTTTTCAGACAAGATTTAGAGCAAGTTTTATCATTGTGTACCTCTGAGTCTGAAAACGCCATTAGAGCCATGTTTGTCTGAACTTGTTCTTCTGCCATGTCACTCCAATCAAAACCTACACCATCAATAGCCAACATTGCCTTGGAAGTGTCTTCTTTGTTTCCTTGCTTCCTGGTGTTGTCTTGATTTCTAAACTGATCTTCCTTGCTTCTTGATGCTCTGCATTACCTGATAAAGTATCCCAACTTATGACAGTTGTAACACTCCACCTTATATTTATCATATCCAGCAATATCATTACCATTAATGAAAATATTCTTGCCTGTCTTCTGATAGTACTTCTTTGCTCTCACACTTAGCAAAGAGAGTTGCCACTTCAGATCCATTGCTTCCAAATCATCTTTATGAATTTGCTCTAAGTCCTGATGTAGGACATTAGAACCATTTGGATTTTCAACCATGAAAGCATACACAATATTATTACTGACACTTGCAGTGCAAACTTGTGGACTAGCAATATTAACACTAGGGCTAGCAGCACTAACTTGTGAAGAAGCAGTGTTGGCATCATTAGTACTGCTAGAGCTTGGTGCAGTCATGAAAGCCAAGTTTTGACCACCACTGGATGTACCAACAATTTTCTTTATCTTTTATTCAACAATTTTGAAATTGTTGTACAAATCATCTATACTCATAGTCTCAATCTCAGGCTTATTCATCCAAACACAACTTCATGAGTGTTCCATCTCAGGTGGTTAGCTGCTTAAAAATTTTAAGTCTTAATTCTCTTGGGCCAATGATCACACCAAGATTGCATGCCTAATGTCTATATTCTAAATCCTATGATAATAGTACAAGGTCTCTGCACTTTGTTGCACTGAAATCTAAATATCTGTTAACTTCAGATGAGTTTTTTGAGTTTTCTTGGTAGCTGCATTACCTCCAAATCTTGTTTCAATGGCAGCAAACATAGATTTAGCATCTGGATATTGACTGAATGTTAGCTGATGTTCATTTGGAAGTGCCATGAGTAACAAACCCCTAGCTTTGACATCATTCTTTTTCTTTATCTTCTCTTCTGCAGTTGCAGGTGTAGACATCTTTGAAACTGTTATCCCATTCTCCTCAGTTGTTTGAGATATTGAGACCCATGAATCACCATTTTCTATCACTTCCCAGAGTGCATAGTCTTGGATCTGGAAAAGTACTGCTTTATTCCTTAGTTGCCCACATCTCATACTCCCTAATTTGAGTATGGGAAGCTTTGCAGTAGGACCACTATTTTTAGATTCAAGCTCCATGTCTTCTAGATCGAAGTTTCTCAAAGCAAAGCTCTGATACCACTTGTTAATCCCAAACCTAGATCGATTCATTACTTTGTAAAGGTATCGGTACATTGGATAATCCAAAATAACAATAGTAGATAACTTTGTGTGTATATACAAAGAGTATGCGGATAAATTACTCTTTAATATCTAGAAGATTATTCATGGAACAGTGATTTGATTGAATGTATACACAATTGTAAAAAAATGCTCAATTTTATTAATGATAATATCAGTACTCTATCTTAGTACTAGGGTTTAATAACCTTAAAGATTACAAGACTTTAATCTCTGGATCTGTGGTATGTGTGTTGTGATGATAGTTGTGATAGACGTGTTGGATGATGTTTCAACTAAATGCCCTAGCAGCCCCTTTTTAGACTACAGGAGTCCTAGTGGCATTACGTACTTTCCTAAGATATCTCATCTTTTAAAACATAAAGTAATCTTCTAAATTTAATTACCATGTATATCATTTTACCATAAATATCTCATACAATTATCTTCACACGCATTCTTGTTCTCTAATCAATCTTTATCTCTTTACTTTCGTCTTTATCCGCTCGAACAATAGAAAGTACTTTCAAACAGTCGTAATCTTTCCACCGTTGCACTAATAATCATATGCAAGTAGTATATTAGTACTAGCCTGTACTAATATTCACTAACAGTAAGTAAACCTGTACTAGCTTTAGTCTTCTCTTCTTACCTACTTACAGCACTAACTACTTAGCTTATATTTTAGTCTTCAACACCTGAGCAGTCTTAACTTCAACTAATAGCAGTAACTTTATGCTATCAGTACTAAATTATACTAACAGTAGTAACTAGCCATGGTAAACTTATGATTCCAGTCTACCACTTGCATAATTTCCACATTGTGTACTAAGCAGCATTACCTTCTATGTACTCCATGAATGTCTTTTATAGATCCCAACTAAACAGTGTTAAACTACTCCATATTCATAGATTCAAAACACATAATAAGCATGTTAGATTCAGAAAACATAACATTCAAGGAGAGAAACATGTTTATACCGATTCCAATAGCAAATTATAATGATTCTCAAGAGTTTTCCTTCGGATAACAATTCTAACAACCCCAAAATTCAACTCTAAACTATAAACAATTCCGTAGCATAACCTGCTGAGATCAAAGAGCATCCTCACTTAATTATACCCTAGAATGTGATGAACTAAGAATAATTACCTAAATTCTTCCTAACTATCTTATTCTCTTATGATGATGAGAGAATGGTTTTGAGATGATGTTTTTAGAGTTGAATTCGTCCTCCTTTTATAGCCTTTGAGTGAGCATCAGTTGTGGGAAGAAGGCAAGCCAAAGGTTGCATAATAATGGCAATCATTATGATTTTTGAGTAACTGAAGGTAAAGTGCGCCGCACTTTAGAAATTGTGCGCCGCACTTGGTGTATAATTAATTTGAATTTACTTCGTTATGAAGTACGCTGCACAATAATAATTGTGCGCCGCACTTTTGCCTCGTTCATTAATTCCTCCTTGGATTCTCTTCTAGATCCTTCTCATAATGACCGTTAGTGTATTTAACGGGATTTATTTGCACGTTTAGTCCTTTTCTTCACTTTTGGTCCTGAAATGAATATTACACAACAAACAACCAAACTTTGCAATATTTCATACATTAACATATATATTTCATGTATTTTCGAGGGATATTTTATGTATATTTGGAGCGTTATCAGACACCCGTCCTGAAAACTACATTCCCCGTGGCTTGAAGGATTCTGTTCACATTTGTTGTTCATGTTCTCGGCGGGAACTACTCCTCAACTGAGCAAGTGAATTTAATTTAGCAGCTCTTTGCCTATTGTCTCCTCACAAGGACAAAGGTAGACATAGGAGAGATTATCTATAGTGATCTCGTAACCAAGTGATGTGTTGTCGTGTAGGTTATTATTTTAGTTATCAAGTTTTACATTTATATTTTGCCAACTTTACCTAAAACGACACTTTAACGGGCAGTGTACCTGATCATATGTAGCTTCGTTGGTAAGTATGATGTCGATCACTAAGAGTGGAAGTTAACTCTTAATTCTACTGGTATTTTATTTATTTAGGTTTAGTACTGATCTAACCTAATTATTCTAATTAAATCAAATTAAACCTAAACTTACGCAAAGGGGGGTTTTTAGCCTAAGAGAGTGGCACGAGTTTAGTTCTAATTATCCTAAGGTGATGACAAATAATGCACACAAGTGTTAACAAAAGATTAGGAAGTGGTAAAATATGAGGAAAATGTATTAGCCAGTTTAATCTAATAATATGCCTTGATTTTCTATTCGTGCAATGATTGTATTAATTCGTTGGTGGTATATCATTCCAAAGTTAGGTGGATCTTCTCCCTAGACTCGAGGTTTGTCGCTAGTTAATCCTGTCATAATTAACCTAAACCCGCATAAAGCTCACACCGTTGATTATAATCTATCTAGGAAACTATGTTGGTGGTTATATTGAATCCTAGCTCATAGAGGCTTTACCAACTTACCGCTTAATGGAAATTCATATACTAGTAGTCCACGCCCACTTAACTACCTATGGAAACAGGACGTTATGTGTAATCCTAAGTCATCGGCTTAGTCTACCTATCCACTTAACCATAGATCGAAACAGGGCTTTCTATTGGTGATCCTATTATTCTAGGTATACGAATAAGCGTTATATGTTTCTATCCCGATATTTAGCTACGATCCATACAACATCGAATGTGCTGCAAGCGGCATTAATATGTTGGGAGTAAACCATCTTGAGATGTAGTTAAAACACATAATTAAGCACATAAAATGGGTATGAAGTGTTAAAACATAATCCAACATGAACACTGAATAATGGAACCAATCGATTAATGACAGAATCCAAAACATTATATTATCATAAAAGGCTTAATACCTAAAGGTATTAGTCCGATAGGTCATTGTAACATACATTAAAAATCATTAGGTATGAATGATTAAGACATCATGCACCGATTACGCGTTATAATGGAGTGTAGAGATTACAAGGGTTTTCCCATGGATTGGACCACTTTGCAGGACCTTCTTGGCTTTTTTTGGTCTGAAAATCAAACTTGGTGGTTAATCTTTACAAGTCCTTTATGGCTTCATAGATCTTTTAAAAATCAGACTTAGTGGTTAAAAGCATACCCTAAATCATATTTAAGGTTTGGTATTTAAAAAACTCAATACGGCGTATCGGGTGACTTGGCGTGGGCTCCACGAATAAAATATTCTAGAATTTTCTTGAGCTGCCTTCAATACGGCGTATCCGGTTTTTGGATACGGCATATTAACCAATACGAAGTATTGGTTCTTTGGATACGGAGTATTGACCAACATGAAGAATTGGTTCTTCAGATATGGAGTATTAACTAATACGGAGTATTGAGGTTTTAGATACGGAGTATTGGCTGTAAACGTGCTTTTCTTGATAGTTGACCAAAGTATCATATACGGCGTATCTACTGATCTGGATATGGCGTATTCTTCAAAGTCAGGCAATGGTCTTAAGTTCTTCAAAGTCTTTAGATACTGCGTATTCTTCTAGAATGATATGGCGTATCGATGTCAGAATCAGTCGACTTTCTCAAACTCTTCGTTTATGCTTCAAAACATGTCATTTTCTCTATCTTTTATCAAATGCTCGATAATTACTGCAAATAACAAATATAAACGATTAAGTACCAATTCGTGCAATAATTATACAAAATAGGTAATAAACATTGGATAAATGATGCTATAAAATAGACGTTATTTGATGTCATCAAATATCCCCCCACTTGAATCCTACATGTCCTCAAGTAGCCTTTAGAAATTTATGAATATGGATCCCTAAGGATTTTTCTATTAAGCATTTATTCGATCAATTACTAGTACATAACCAAACACCTTACGAAATAGGAAGATGAAAACACTCAAATTACTCGACTAATCTATGTGGTAACATGTAACTAGTTTGCTCAATTGCTCGGTCGTGATGATTATTCTATCATAGGCTTGCCAAGGATACATATCTCCACCACTAAAGCTAAGGAGTAACAAATTTATAAAGGTAAATTGGGTTTAAAAAGGCTTAAAGGGCTTAATCACTCTTTCGAATCTCTACTGATACCAATATTCTAGAAAAGGCAACACCGACCATACGTACACACCCATAATGATGGGATAGACACATATGACTACATTCAAACCTTAACTCGAATAAGCTAAAGAATAGGACTAGTAGTCTTTACAAAAATTCATAAACCAATAAGGGCGACAAACCATATTTACACATCCATAACGATGGAATAGACATACATGATTGCATTCAATTCCCTTACTCGAGTAAAACCAAGGGTTAGGATGAAAAGTGATATAGGGTATGGATCTTCTAATCCTTTCTCCAAAAGTAATAAACCAACTAGGCAGACAAAACCACACATACATGGCCGTAACGACTGAATAGACACATGTGATTGCTCGCATCCTCATTCGAGTAAAACCTAAGGATAGAGATTAGGAAAGGGAAATAATTGTTGTTAAATAAAAAATTACAAAACAAATAGATTAAGTCCAAACAAATAAGGCACAAGTTGCTAGATACTTTTTCCCGACCATTCCCATGATAAAGACACAAAAATATATACACAAACATCTTGATCATAGATCGACAAAAACAACCTTAGTTGTTGTTCCAGTAACGGTCAACTTCCCAATCATCCATACTATACATACTTTTACAAAATCAAGTGGCGATATCTACCACTTTATACAAAACTTTAAATCGTTGATTTATAATCACATATCAACGAATAATCAATCCTTCAAATAATTCCACCGGTTTAAGCTTTAACGAACCAATTATCTTCAAAATTTTCCTTATTTTTTGCAGCAATTTTCTAATTTTTTTCTATTTTTTAATCTTCATAAATGATACACTACTAATCTCGGTGTAATTTCACAATCTTCACGATCATAAATAGCTCCGGATAATTTCTTCCATAATTCTTCATTCTTCAGACATACTAATAATTTTGATGGTAGTAACAATATATGAGTTTAAACTACTTTTACATTTCCAATTGCAATGTGCAATTTCCCAACCAAACCAGAGATAGACAACGACACAAGATACAGGAAATACATACTTTATTCTAAAGCAATTAGCAACTGATAAATGGACTTAATCTAACAGGGTAGCCTAAGGTGTAAAGGTGTAACGAAACAAATAGTTGGTGTTATCCTAAAGGATTGACTCTACTGGTTTTTCTAGGGGTATCTTACTCTAAAAGTGAGAGTAAACAAAGGGTTTATACGAGGGTTAACTAATCGGTGTGGTTAGTTAATACAAAAAACAACATATTTAGGCTTTTTTGGTTTAATCATAGAACTTTACGCAGATAAACAATTACTCCATCTAAATCCATAGTACTCATTATTGTGGTCTTGAATAGATATATCAAGCCAAGTTCTAAAGACTACAACATCACCGGTACACTCATATTTTTGTGGGATTTTGGGTAAATATTTGGAAACAGATAAGGCTGAATCCTCATAATATCTAATAAGGGTTATGTGTGCAGGTTATGTAACCAGTAATTTCACAAAAGTATATTGGAAAAAGTTTTAAATTTAAGCATAATTTAAGCATATTAATGTGAAAAATAGGACAATTATCGTTCTAATTCTCATCCCTCTACTTAAATTATACAACGCCCTCGTTGTATAAAAATAACATTAAAAACGAGAAATAAAATAATTAGAACGAGAAACTCCCTTGATATTTGCTTGGTATGATTCTCCATGTTGAGTATATGAGCAAGAATGTGTGTTGTAAATCCGTCTGGATACCAGCATGACTACAACACACATTGGATTCTAGACTAGAGATACTCCAACAACGTTGACGATTTCTTTCCAGCGAGGTCCTATGCAAAATATAAGAAAACCATGCAATCCTATCTCGAGTATCCTACGGTTAATAAAATAAAAAAACACAAACTGTATAGGAAGTCGATACGCCGTATCTCAAAACCAGGATACACCGTATTGAAACTTGTAGAAAGTATCTGAATACGGGTCAGTCTGCCAAATACTCCGTATCATATAATGAATACGCCGTATAGACAGAACTGACAATAATGTTTTAAATGCGGAAAAATAAAAGGACTGATAATGTCCAGACATTTAATACCCCATATGGGTGGGGTTGGATACGCCGTATTGATGTCTGGGAAGACAGACTCGATAAAATAAATTATAAATAGTTCGGGTTGTCTCCCAGGAAGCACTTTTGTTTTTGTAAGAGTCTTTAAGTTAGAGTCCCTTCAGCCTCACGTTACACCATTCTCGAACTCTATAACTTCATCATCCTCGTTGTCAATGTTACCTTCGTAATATTTCTTCAATCGTTGTCCATTGACTTTGAAGTTAAACCCGTTACTGTCAATGATTTCTACAGCCCCATATGGATATACCCTTTTAACAATGTCCGGACCGCTCCATTTCGACTTAAGTTTTCCAGGGTGCATCTTCAGACGAGAATTATAAATTAGCACTTTGTCGCCTACCTTAAAATCTTTATCACCATGAAGTCTAGAATCATGCCATTTCTTGGTCCGTTCTTTGTAAATTTTAGTATTCTCATAAGCACCATCTCTCAATTCGGCTAACTCATTAAGATGCATAAGACGACTTTCGATAGCAAGGGTTAAACCCATATTACATTGTTTTAATTCCCAATGTGCCTTATGCTCGATCTCTACGGGTAAATGGCATGCTTTCCCATAAACTAATTGATGTGTGCTAAAACACACATCCTTTTTATCCCGGAAAACACTAATAAACATACTAAAAACCATAAAATATGTGAAATTATGTTGCAAATATGTTTGGTATGTGTTTTTATGTCTTGCAGGTACAAAGGATTGAAAACAAAGCAAAAACGATGATTTTCGGGTGACTTTTGATGACGTTTTCAAGTTTATCGAGGTTCAAACGAAGTCATAAAAATTCCCTCAGCATACCATTGGAAGAAGCATGGAAAAACGAGTCCAACAGATCTAGCTCCACTTCAAGACTCGACCCGGTTCACCTAGAACGGGCCGACTAAGTCTACTAAAATAAAGAAACAAAGCCAGCCCATTTACAGGCCCATTGATTAAAATTGATTACACCCTTTAAAATATAAATATAAATATAAATATAAATATATAATATACTTATAAATATATATAATATAAGGATAAGAATCAAAAAATCACAATTGTAGTAATCCGGGAGTATGATTCCTATATCCTATGAGGGCCTTTATCCCCGAACGAGTAATGCAAGTTGAATATCGATAGTCATGATTGAGAAGCAATGCTTGAATGTGAACAAGTATTAGATTATGTTATCTAAAACTACGTTAGAAATTAAGGCAAACCTAAAAACAATTAAGGTAAGATAATTTTTTAACTAAAAGACGCAAAAATGGATTCTTTGAACGTGACCTAAAAAATCTAAATTATTAAATTAAGTCCTAAATACTTTTCAGTTTTTATAAATCTTAAAAGACTAAAAAGCTAGAACAAAAGTAAGAACAGACCAAAAACGGTAAAAGATTTAAGCTTAAAAACACTAAAACATGAACGAATGTCAATCCCGGGATCTTTAAATAATCAGAATTATGCAATTTTTATTAAACCCTACAAACAATGTCTAATTTTCTAGGATCTAAATGATAAAGGAGAAAATTTTCAGGAAAAATAAGAAGATATTTTTTGTTAGGACTGTTTAATAATTTTTTATGAATTAAAAACGAAAAAAGAATGAAATATAAATTTATAAAAAATACTAAACTATTTAATAAAAATGCTAAAAAAATTAGCAAATGGAAGCTTGAACAACTATAAAGCTAATAAAAAAAGAGGTTTGGGAAAGACATTCTTATCAAAGTAGCCAATAGAAAATAACCCAAAACGTCTTTTAAACCAAACTAGCTAAAAAGACCTATAAAAAGATTGGATTTAGCAACCTAAACGTACAAAGACCCGCAGGCGAGTTTCGAAGTGCCGCTTGTTGAGTAAAAACGAGATTGTTTTGAAAAGGTGAGTCCCGGTTCGAGCCTTTGCTCACCTAGGACTTCCCCTAATCCCAAATGTTTTTTGTTTTTTGCCATTTTTTTTATAGACCTTTTTAAAAGACAAAAAAATAAGCACTTTTTACTAAAACCTTTATTATAAGTTCCACAATAAGCACTAAAAAGAAGCTAAGAGAGACAGAATAAGCTAAACTTCACAGGATCTATAAAAATGTAACTTTTAAGTAAATATATATATATATAAATATAAATATAAAATATAAAATACTTATAAATATATAAATAAGAGGCTAAGAATAAAAAAATCTCAATTGTAGTAAACCGGGAGTATGATTCCCGAGTCGTTATCCCCAACGAGGATTGCAATTGAAAGCCGAGCGTCGTTTTGAGAATTGATGCTTGAATGGAACAAGATTTTGATTGGTTATCTGAAACTACGAGAAAATTAAGGCAAACACTTAAAAACAATTAAGGGAAAACAAATCTTAACTAAAAACGCAAAACGGGAATCCTAAACGGGACCTAAAAACCCTAAATTATCAAAAGAAGCTAATAAGCCTAAATAAGCAAATAGCTTTTTGGCCAAAACTGATAAGCAAAAAGGCCAAGAGGGACTTTTCTAGCTTAAAAATAAGCTAGAAAAAGGATCCTTATGGCTTAGTGGCTTATACCACTAAAAACATTGACCAAAAACCTATAATAAGCAACAATGAAAAAGCAGTTTGAAATTCAGATAAGCACTTAAAAAGCTTCATGAAAAAGGCATCTCACACAGATTCAACACTTAGACAAATTTTTACAACTTTTGTAATCTTAACAAAACACCAATTATGATCTTAAAAATAGGCAAACAAACAGATCCTTATGACTATATAACCTACAAATAGGTAAAGCTTTGACCTCAAAGAGCTTATATCAACAATAAAAAGATAGTTTGAAATTCAGGATAAGCCACAAATAGCATTTGAAAAAGCAACTTCTCAAATTTTTCAATACTTAGCAATTTTTTTGATAGTTTTGGCAAAAACACAAAACTAACAAATGCAGGCCTATGAGCTTTGTTTCTAACCTCTTTTAACACATGCATAAACATAAAAACAACACAAAAAGCTCAATAAGAAAAAGCACAATCAAATAAGCAAATGCAATGGGTTATAAGCTAACAGTTTCAAACCATAAACTCTAAAAACCTTGAAAATGAGATTTAACACTTAAAAACCTAAACAAACTGATTTTTAGGACTAATTATAGCTAAACTAAACTGACTCAAGTGTCAAAATGCTATTTTGACCCATTTTAACCCATGAAATCAGTTAAACCAAACACCCCTTTAAACACTTAAAATGCTTTTTAAACTTGATTTAGACTGATTTAAGCCACAAACTACCAAGACCAGATGTTAAATAAGCTATATCATCAATATTAAGCATATCTCAATAACAAATAAGCACTCAAATAAGCTGAAACAGATTATGCTAGTTTATAGGCTATTTTAAGACAGTTTATATGAAAACTCAAACAAATGATTTCTAAACTATAAAACAAGCATAAATAGCATTAAACATCATAAGCAAACACAAATAAGCAAATATAAGCAGACAATAAGCACAAATAAGCAGTTGAATAGTAAATAAGCTATAAATGGAAAAATGAAACTTACAAAGGCCCTTGCTCAAAACAGGGCAAATGAGCTCAAAAGAGCTTATCTACTAGCTCTAGCTTATCAAAGATAAGCTAGTAGTGTCCATAAGCCCATCCAAATCCGGCTTATCATCCAAAAAGCTTTTTTGAGTGATTTTTGGTAAAATAAGCTTAAACCTTACAAACTATGAAAGAGTTTTGTAAGACTTAAGTAACAGCTTAAGAAGGTTATAAAAAGGAGCTTTTGAGAGCTTATAAAACAGTTTTAAACAATCAAACACTTTAACTTAAAAACGGGGTAAAACATAAAAACTTCAATATTTCATTAAACTTAAAATCATTACAAGGCTTTTAAGAAAACATTACAATAAGCTGAAAAACTTAAATTATAAGCTAAAAACTACAAAAAAAACTAGGTGCCAACAATGGCTTACAAAGGACCTATTTATACTAAGCTAAGGAAGATTCTAGGAGGTGTGCTTCTTTGATGAGAGGGCTCAAGCCTGTGTTTCTTATGTGAGAGAGGTCACAAATGTCATCATAGCTGTCCAAATTGAGTAGTGTCCAAGTCATGTAATCATAGCCCTTAAATCCTTGTCTTTATTCCTTGAAAAATGGGATGATTGGAGATTGCCAAGGTGGCAATTGGTGGGATAAGGTGTGGGGTGTGTACACAAAGTGGAAAAGAAAGGGGAATAGTGTTGGGGTGAATTTGGTGGGTAGTGGAGACAGAGTAACTGAAGAAGATGTACAGTGTTCCTGGGTTCCATTTTGAAGTTTAGGAAATAGCAAGAAAGGCCCCTCAAGGTATATAGATGCATTGCATCCATAGTCCTTAAGGTTTGCATATTTGGTCCTTGGAGTTTGGGATGGGCTTGCACTGTTAGTCCTTAAAGGACTAACGGGGTTAAGTTTAAAAGGGTAACGGGAGAACGGGGTGTTATAAAGGTGTTGGTTTAGGCTCATTGTTGTTGGGCCGGGTATGGCTTAAAAGTGGTGTTGGGCTTTTATTAAGGCTTAAGGCTTATAAGATATAAGTGGGCTTTCCCGGGCCCACTAGGTGGGTACGGGTGGGCCTACTTTTGGCAATTTAGGTTTTCGGATTCGGTTTTTGATGCTCTTTCCAAATCCACTTCCTGGGGTTGACTTTGACTTGACTTTGTTGACTTTGACTTTTTGACTTGGCTTGATTTTGACTTCTGTCGGTCTTTCCGTTCTCGTGCTCGGTTTTGTCGTTTTGGCTTCTATTTTTGTCCTTTTCTTAGATATCCAATACCTGCATAATACAAATGCAAAACATACAAATACAATGTATTTTTGGTACGTTTTTAGTCATTTAAGTGCGTTTTTAGTGGTCAAAGGTATGTGTAATTAAACATATACAAAACCCCCCCCCATACTAAGATATTGCCGTGTCCTCACGCAATGCTATAAGTAAGCACTTAGAAAACTAAAAATCCCGATCCCCCTCGACTAATTACCTCGAAAAGTAGCTAAGTGTTCATCGAGGGGAATTAAAGAATCAAGAGTTTAGAAAAGCCCCGTTTTTACCATTCTTAAAGGTATACACTTATTCCTACACATATTTTTGCATTTTTCCTATTTTCTCATTTTTTTAGCAACTAACTTATTTGACTTTTGTTATTTTCATAACTTTTAGGGATCATAGAACAAGATGCATTTTAATCCTAAAATGCCCCAAAAAGGATAAATTCATCGTTCCTGACTTTTCACTCGCTCCAAACCAAGCTTAAAACGAAATCACCGCTAAATATCAGTTAAGATGCTAACACTACTCATATTTGCAACTTGTGAACTTTTCACTCCCGACAATTATTATATATTAGGTGAATGTGCCATTTTGAATTTCAACCATGGATCAACGTTTTGCAAAATTTCTATGCTTCACGTTCCACCCGAGAATAATGAGTTTGAAGGAGAGATCATCCCATGTAGCGACTTTCGTCTCGGCACATCCCAACCTCGCGGCTAAGTGACCAGGCTTTTGACACCTCACAGAGACTAGTATCGGGACTCACGGACCTTTGGTTTCAAAAACTCTTAGGTTTCCCGTATACACATAGCTTATTTTAAAAACTTAAAATGAAATAGTCAAAGTTCAAAAGCATATTTAAATTTAACAAAAAGAGATCTATTTATTAATTCAAACTTAATATTAAACATAACATGATACAATTGTAACCCTCGACCTTTTAGAAGGCTGCAACATCGGTTGTGAGCCGGCAAGATGCAGCAAACTTTTATTAGTCTTGGATTTTTATTCTTACTATGGGCTTTATTTAAAAGGCTGTAACATCGGTTGTGAGCCAGCAAGATACAGCAAACTTTTATTAGCCCACAGTTTATAATTATTATTTATTATATTTTTTTCATTTTTCATCATTCATTTTTTTATTACTTTATATAGAGAAGACTTCTTTTTGAAAAAATTAAGTATAAATTTGAACTAAGACTAAAATTTTTGCTATATACTAAATAAAAAATTATTGATTTAAGTTTAATTTCCAAAAACAGCACGTATTATTAATCCGGTTAGGAGCTTATGGGAGAAAAAGCCACAAATTACATACATGAGCTCTTAAGATTTCCAACTAATCCTTGTTTAGCATCCTACTCATACATAACACTATCATTTTTTGTTCTTCGCGAATTTTCACGAACGCTTAGCTTAAAAGTTAAGGAACAAGCTAGAGCTCAACACGCTCGATCGGGTCAAAATTTATTCTTATTCTACCCAGCAGGAAAGTCAAAATTATGACAAAAGACTTATTTTATTTTTGAAAAAAAATTAAATTTTTTTCATTTTTTTGAAATTTTGGTGGTAAAAACAAGATTACGCGAAAACAACGCTGTAGGCACAATCAAATCGATAGATCCCCCCTCATACTAGATTTAAACATTGTCCTCAATGTTTTAAGAAGGGTCTCTATGTAAATCCAAAGCCGTTTATTAAGTATGCTTAAAGATAAACGTTAGTTGATTAGATTAGGATATTGGATTTCCCAAATGAAGCTGAGGATTTGAAGCTCGAGTGATCGAAGGACAAAACCACAAGCACGAGAGGCTTCAAAAATCCAAGACAATCATAAAAAACACAAGCAAACGAGAATGGAAAGAGGCACACCTCCTCATAACAAAAAACACTTATTCATTACTACATAATATAACTACGGATAATGGGTTGCCTCCCACGAAGCGCTTGTTTAGGGTCACTAAGCTTAACCCAATCCCCGAATTCATTTGTTCTTGGGGAAGGTTTGGAGATCCAGGACAACCAATTTTGGTACGTCCCCTCTAAAGTAGTGCTTAATTCGATGACCGTTCACCTTGAAATTTAGCCCGGAGTTTTGAGATAACTCAACGGTGCCATATGGAAAGACATGGGCAATGGTGAATGGTCTGGACCAACGGGATTTTAACTTGCCCAAGAACATCTTCAATTGAGAGTTAAAGAGGAGGACTTGATCACCGACGTTGAAAACGCAGTTTTTGATCTTTGAGTCATGGATCCTCTTTGTTTTCTCTTTATAGATCAAAGAGTTCTCATAGGCATGATCACGAAGTTCATTTAGTTCATTGAGTTGAACTTTACGGTGATCACCCGTGGTCGAAAGGTCAAAGTTAGCATGCTTCAAGGCCCAGTAGGCTTTATGCTCGAGCTGAATCGGTAGATGACATGCCTTTCAGTACACTAGCTTATATGGGGTACACCTGATGGGTGTTTTGTAAGCGGTACAGAAGGCCCAAAGTGCGTCATCTAATTTATCTGACTAAGAGGCATGGTTCTTGCCTACGGTCCTTTCAAGAGTTCGTTTTAAGCCACGATTAGATACCTCAACTTGCCCACTTGTTTGTGGGTGATACGCGGTGGAGAGACGGTGAGTAACTCCGTATTTAAGCATGACCTTTGCAAACTGGTCATTGCAAAAATGGGTTCCGTGATCACTTATGATAGCACGAGGGGCACCGAATCGGGCGAAGAGAGATTTAAGAAATTTGCAAACAACTCGGGCGTCGTTGGTGGGGAGCGCTTTCGCTTCAACCCATTTTGACAAGTAGTCGACGGCCACGAGTATGTATTTGTTCCCTCGTGAAGACGGGAACGGCCCCATGAAATCGATGCCCCACACGTCAAAGATTTCGCAAACTTAGATGGAATTTTAAGGCATTTCATCACGTTGTGAAATTTTTCCTTGACGCTGACAAGTGTCACATCGGGTGACCAAGTCATGGGCATCTCGGTAAATCGTGGGCCAATAAAATCCTGAGTCAAAAACCTTTTTGGCGGTGTAGTTGGCACCGTAATGTCCCCCGGTGGGTCCACTATGGCAAGCTGTGAGGATGTCAACAGCTTCTTGGCCTGCAACACACCGCCGGATCATTTGATCCGCACATATTTTGAACAAATAGGGGTCGTCCCAAAAGTAGTGTTTAACATCCTTGAAAAACTTGTTCTTTTGTTGGGACCCTAGTTCTCCACTTGTCGAGACTAGTGATTCTCTTCTTGAGGAGTTCGCCGATGAACTCGCTCTTCTTGACCCATTTCCACCGAGAAATGAGGACGATATTTTGATCCTGAAGCTGATCTTAGAGAAATTGAATATTTGCTGAACCGAGATCCGTCTACAGTTTCTTCACCTACGACTGTATTGATATTATTAATCCCGTTCTCGAGAGGTTCACCGACGAACATGCCTCTTACTATCTCCACCGGATATGACGAATATCTTTTTACCTTAAATCTGATAATGATGAATGGAAAAAGCTTTTGTATGGTGACTCTTATAATGACACTCATTCTAAAAATGATAAAACCAAGGGATTAAAACAAAGAGTTTAATTGATGAAGCTGATATTGTTGAATCAAATGTTTTACCTCCTCAGTTACTCACAAGTGACTCGACTCTTCCTGAGAGTCATCTGAGTTTGCTATTTTGTTATCATCTCCTTTCGGTAATGAGGACAAGGTGTTCAACCCTGGCATATTCATTTTGGGTAAAACTTAGATTTTCAATAATGAATCAAAAGATAAGGATTTAAAAGTGAATACCTCATCTGAGGTATTTTTAATTCTTGAGGAGCGTAACTTTCTATCTATCTCTTCTGATCAAGAACTTCTTTTTCACTTGGAGTTAACTGTGATTGAGACTTTATTATCATTTTCATCCAAAAATGAAGACAAAGTTTTCAATCTCGGGATACTCACTTCAAAAGGAGTTCACTATTTCACTCTAGGTTTATCTTATCGTGCCTATGAAAATTTCAAGATCATTAATGTTCATCCGAATATTTTGAATGAAAGTCCGATGAAGATTTTTCCATTCTTCTGTTTCTGCCCCAAGGACAAAAGAATTCGGGGAGAGTCAAGCTAGAGACTCGCACAAAAACTAGCGCTTCTCGAGAGGCAACTCGTGTCTGTTCTTCTTTCTATTTTTTTTATAAATAAGTGTGTGATTTTATAGCCCTAGTGTGGGGGCGTGCTTCTTTCTATGGTTTGTGGTACCATTTTTGTTTGCAAGATTCCTTAAGATCGTGAAGACCCGTGCTTGTTTTCAATCCTTCAATCGCCCGGTCTCTGATCTTCTGCTTATTTTGAAATCCTTAATCCTGATCATGTATTTATACTATGTTTCCCCTTTCACAATTAGAATTTATAGCATTTTCCATTTTCGTCCTTAAGTGTGGAGGTGGCACTCGACATTTTTAAACATTGAGGCCAATGTTTGGTTCTAAGTGTGCGAGGGGAGGGGGATTTCTATCGAAATATGATCTTACCTGTGTCTTGCTGTGTCCCTTGCAACCCCATTTTGACCTTAGTTTTTGCTTTATTTGTTAAAAAAATCTCTTAGTTATTGATAGATATATGAATAAGTAGGCCCATAGAACTAGGTAGCTTTTGACTTGACCGAGTTATGCACTCTAACTTTTCCCTTAGCTTTTTAGACTAAGTGTTTGCAAAACTTAAAATGTTTGCAAAAAAGAAAACAAAAAACACGAAATGATATGATTGAATATAAGTTAAATGCTAAGCGTGGATCCCGTTGGTTCTCTTTAGAGCTCATAAAGGTTAATTGTGGCTTTTTTCTCCCACCAGCTTAATAAACGTTATATAATTGCTAAATAAATAAAGTTACTTTGGTTTTTGCGATTCTTAGTTTTGATCCCTTTGTAGAGATTCCTTCAGGTGAAAGTAAGGTACACATCGAGGTGTTGTCAGTGTTGTGGGGAAATAGGCTACCGGGTCTTGTCAGTTAAGACGCCCGATGTCTCGGAAGTTAAAAGACCACAGGACTTGAAATTTGGCTATAATAATAATAATAATGTGCTAAACCGAAGCCGAAATAAGATCACTGCATTTTGTCGGTTAGGACACCCGATGTTGCAGTCGTTTAAAGGGTGGAAGTAACAATAATAATAATGTTAATCCGAGACTGATAAAAGTTTGTTGCATCTTGTTGGTTAGGACGCACGATGTTGCAGCCTTCAAAAAGGTCGAGGAAGTTTCTAAGGTCGAAATAAGAGTACTGCATCTTGTCGGTTAGGACGCCCAATGTTGCAGTTGTTTAAAGGACCGAAGGCTAATATTGTTGCATTAATAATAATAATAAAGCGACTCCGGGGTTATCTAAATAAAGCCTCCGTCTCTGGACTCGTAGTTGAGTTGTTTCAGATGAAATAAAAAGGATAACCCCTAAATCATGCGAAATTAGAACCTTAATGTGGACCTTATTCTCACCATATCGTCTCTTTAGGAAATGATTTCAAACTAATTATGGTCTAAACCGGGTTTACTTTATATTAATAAGGACATAATTTATTTGTCATTAATAATAATAATAATAAAACCCTTAGAGGATTTAGGAATAAGGGAGCGAAAAGTAGCTGCATTTACGCAATTAGCATTTATGAGTAGTGTTAGCTTCTAATCTTATATTTGGCTGTGATTTCATTTTAAGCTTGGTTTGGGGATTACGAAAATCAAGGATGATGAACTCCCATTCTTAAAGCCTTTTAAATAATATTATTTAAATTTTTTCTTTTAATTTTATCATTTAATAAATAAGTGGTTAAAACGGGGGCGCTTTAGAAATAAATGATTTTGAACCTTCTTAATGGACCTTTTCTGTTCTTGTTTGATTGTGAGGGGTCATAAGTTAGGGGGGTTAAATTATTTCTTTTCGGGCGTGTTTTATAAACATTGCGTGGGGACCAGCAATGGCTTAGTGTGAGGGAATTTGATGTGTGCTAAAACACACATCATTCATAACCTAGAAAACACTATAAATCGGACTAAAAATACTAAAATATGAATAATTATCTTGCAAATATGTTTGTTTGGTATTTTTATGTCTTGCAAGTACTAAAGATTGAAAACGGAGCAAAAACGGGAATTATCGGGCTCGATTTGTGGTATGTGTTTAAATACACATACCTTTGACCTTTAAAAACAGACTTAAAAGACCAAAAACATACCAAAAATACATCGTATTTGTATGTTTGGCATTTATATTGTGCAGGTAACGGACATCTAAGAAAAGGACAAAAACGAAGCCAAAACGATAAAACCGAGCACGAGAACGGAAAGAGCTTGAAAGAAAAGTCAAATCAAAGACCGTGAGAAGTCAAAAAGACAAAGTCAAAGTCAACAAAATAGTCAAAATCAAAGTCAACCCAGGGAAGTGGCATTAGAAAAAGCATCGAAAACCGAACCTAAAAACCTAAATTGTCAAAAGTGGGCCCACCCGTACTACCTAGTGGTACCGGGTCAGCCCACTTATATACTAAATCCTTATAAAACCTTTTAAACCAAACCGGCCCATAACAAGGCCCAAAACCAAACCCATCAAACCCTTATAACATCCTGTTATCCCAACCCTTTTATCCTTTACACAGTTAGTCCATTAAGGACTAACGGTGCAAACATTTACAAACAAAAAGGACCAAAGATGCACACCACAAGGACTGTGGTTGTAATAACATATTACACCTTGAGGGACCATACTTGCCATTTTCCTAAACACTTGCCCTGCACCAAAAACCAAATTACTGTACATCTTCTGTAACATTCCGTATTTTTAGGTCATTTACGACGTCATATATCTCACTAATTATTTTTTTTCTCGTACACGTTCGCTTTTAATTTTAATAGTTAAGTTAAATCGTGTAAATTAAGAATCACCAATCAACGTAAACGGGCACCAAACAAATTAAAGTTTACGTCAAGTAATCATTATATTATTATTACTAAAGTAATAATTTACTTATTATGTTTTATTTTTATCGGTTACGTAAAACATTATGTTTCGCGATAAATTACGTTTAGGCATACCCGGAACCACTAAAAATTAATCTACGCTTCAACAAATACCTATGTTTATATCTAATGATCAAACAATTAAGATTCCTTTGTAAGTCTTATGGACTCTCTATATAAAGAGATCCCTAGACATAGTTTATGCGTGTGATTGTGTGTGCACTCAAAAACGTATGTGTGTATCCTATAGGTGTGATGTAGACGTCTAGTTGGTTTAGCCTCAAGGTCGAATAGACCATGTTACTAGTTAGGGTAACACGATCTATACTGATCATATAGTATTTGGGGCTGTGTATAAACGTATGAATATAAAACCTTGTTGAAAATAACATTGTTCTTATTTATTTTCCGCTGTGCATATCAATACTTTGTTATTTTATTAATCCTAGATGAGTTCTAAACAAACTCGAGCTTAAACGATTCTTAACAAGTGGTATCAGAGCCATGTGGCTCTTGATCTAGGATTTTACAAGGTTTTATTGTCGAACAAAAAAAGAAAAGTGGATCGAGTTTCTGTTCTTTTTCGGTGAACAGGTGAATTTAGGTAAATCTAGGGTTTCATCAAACCTAAATTCGGTAAAATAGGAAAACAGAATGTGTGGTATTTTGTTACAAAGTTCAAGGTTTGTTGATTTTTTGTTTATAAAAGATTAAAGGGTTTCTTTGTTAAGCGTGTTTTTGCCCAGATCATGCGACAACCCATTCATAAACCTTAAAACTTACCATTATTCCCAAAAACCCTAATTGTCATTTGTGGTAGATAGTCGGACAATGTTCCAAACAGTTTTGGTGTCAGTGTGAAATCGCTGTGAAGTTTATAACCATAATCTGAAACTTATTGATCGTCTGTTCGTTAAGATTGGCTTGCTCTTGCTTTTGTTTAATTTCTGGTGTTTAATCAAGAAGAAAGCATCAGGCTTATGTGATATGTTTGTGCAGCAAGGGTTCATACCATGATTTAGTAGTCCTGCTGGTGTCTATAATTTTCATTCAAATATTGAGCAGGAATGTGATGACAGTGATGTATATGGTACAGGCTTGAAGAAAGAAGTTGGGTTTTGGTTAATACTGCTTCAGGTGTGATAGCAGTTGTAAACCTAAATGATTATAGTTTTATCAGTATTTGTTCTGCTTTAATTGAACAGAATCTTATGATGCGTACATCTAAGGCGTTATGTGCATTGCCTGTGACAAATATCGATGAGATTGGGAAGCTGTGAACGTCGTTAGCAGGTTATTTTATTTTGAAGCAAGTTATTGGTAAATGGTAATGATCCTAAATTTAAGGGATTTTATTTGTTCCATAAATAACTTCTTACTATTGCTATTGGTAAAGATATTAAGGCTACTTCTTGATTGTGTTTAAAGGTTGACTGAAGGGTGGTGTTCATTATTTAATACTGCTAAGGTTTGACAGCAGTTAATACTGTTATCGTTGGCTTAATACTGGCCAATACAAGACTACTGTTGCTAGTATTATGTTTATGCTGCCGTTTTATTTACTGCTGCAGTTTAGGTTAGTGCTGCTACTTTACATTAGTGCTGCCAATGGAAAGATTAATGCTTCCAGTATTATGGATATGTGTTAATACTTCCAGGTTTAAAGTATTACTACTGCTAGGTGTTAAGGCAGTTAATACTGCTAGCGTTGTTGTATTAAGTTACTACTGTTATTGATTGAAATCAGTTACTGCTGTTAGGGTAACAACTTACAACTGCTAGCTTTATCTAATATTGGATAACACACACACTTTGGATCTCGGATCGGTTTAGATGGAAAAAGGCTAGTTTTGGAATTAATTGAAAGAATTGATTACGGAGACGATCATTTATCACTTATTTGAAGTTGAAGTTGAATTTCATGGGTACGTGTTCTTATCATATCTTAAAGTCAATTTTTGTTAGATTATGACTTTGAAGATAACTTGTTCGTGCTTAAAAATGATGTTGACGAAGACTTGTCAACTCTAGCAATGTGTGATCTATAAACTTATGGTGCTCAGTGCTTACATTTGCTATCACTTAAAGGAGTTACGTTGTAGTGCTCAGTGTCTCATTAAGGATGAGGATTTTGTTAAGAGATTGAGGTCTACTTATACTTAGAGGAATTACGTATGAGTTTGGAGTCACGTGGAAAGTACAAGACATAAGACACAAGTTTGGGATATTCTACTTTAGCATCAAGTTTGTAATACTGAGTTTTCTCCATCAGTAGTCATTACAAAGAGCCAACAGAATAAGAGATTCAAGAGATGGTTAACATATTAATTTAAAGAGAAGCATATGATAAAGTGTTTAACCATTTGGATATGTTACATGCACCACTTGAGGGGAAGGTTTTGATTCTTACTACTGCTAAATCATTATTACTACTGCTAGTGTAAGTTTCTATTGCTTGAATTCATTATTCTTATTATGCATCATGGAGGGTAATTTGAAACACTAGAAAGCTTGGATTAGAAGTGTGATTTATGGTTTATGGTTGTAAAGATCAAAGTTGCATATGTTCACAAGTCCCCTATTGGATAATGACAAAAAGGGGAAGATGGTATAGAGATATATTATTTGCAACTTATTATGTGTGGTGGCATGGCATGGAATAAGATGTTGAAGACTTCATTGTGTTGAAGAAGTTTCAATAAGTTCAAAGGAAATCTTAAGTTAAGGGGAAGATTGAAGATTGTTTCATTCATGGAAGATCAGATTTGAAGATGAAGATTGCTAGAGATTAAGCTACTATGGATCATCTTGAAATCAGTTCAGTGTTTGTTTTGTCATCATCAAATAGGGGAATATTGTTGGGAATTATTGATTTGATGATACAAAAACAATGATACAAAAGAACAAAAGAATGAAACAACAAGGATCAAAGTCGCCAATATGAAATTATACAAATGATGGAGGATTCTAAAAGATTTGCTTAAAAGATAAAGATCAAAGATTAGGAAAAGATTTAGTTTCCTAATACAATTAAGATTCCTTTGTAAGTCTTATGGACTCTCTATATAAAGAGATCCCTAGACATAGTTTATGTGTGTGATTGTGTGTGCACTCAAAAACGTGTATGTGTGTATCCTATAGGTGTGATGTTGACGTCTAGTTGGTTTAGCATCAAGGTCGAATAGACCCTGTTACTAGTTAGGGTAACACGATCTATACTGATCATATAGTATTTGGGGTTGTGTATGAACGTATGAATATAAAACCTTGTTGAAAATAACATTATTCTTATTTATTTTTCACTGTGCATATCAATACATTGTTATTTTATTAATCCTAGATGAGTTTTAAACAAACTCGAGCTTAAAAGATTCTTAACACATACATTCATTACATGTAGCACAAATAAGCTTAGAATTCGTATTTAAAACATAATGCTTAACATTTGCATTACAGATAGGTTCAGGAACACGATTCTTTTTATTTAAACTAGGTTTGAAACTCCTAAGGTGATCTTTTATTTTATTATTCTTGTTGCTACTGGTTGGTCGCGAGAGTCTATTTTTCTTGGTATTGCCTGGAGACTTTGATCCGCTAGCACTAGTAGAATAGATTACTCTTGTAAAAGGCAACAAAGGTTTGTTAGAATTCTTAGTTTTGCAAGAGTCTACCTGTTTTTGTGTGTTACTTGGTCATGCACTACGTTCTACAAACCTAACTTTTTTGACTTTGTTTATTGGTGTTACTACAATCAGCTTCTCACTTTTTTTGCTAAAACTAGGGCATGTATCTCGAACATAAACTAGAAATTCCTAAACTCGTGTGGTAAACTTACAGGCAGAGTCTAAGTCACTATCTAAAGGCATTAAAGCTCTAGCATGTTCTACTATTTTCACATGAGTGTTAGCATGGTCCCTTTGTATATTTCAGATAGTATACATGTGCTTCCTATTTCTTTGGCAACATAGAGAAGAGGTTCTAAATCTAAATTATACACATCCCGTTGGGGCTAGATACTTGGCGATATTTGCATATTTATCACCTCATGACACACCTTTGCCTTTCAAGTGGCATTGGGTCTTTCAATTTAATGATTGGATTATTTTTGCCTTCTAACTGAGCTTTCAAATTCTTGATATTCAAAAATTATAGAAAATTCAGGAGTATCCTAGTTGTTGCGTGGTTGGTTATTCTGAAAACTTTCTTTGTATTGTTGCACCTTGATTTCAAGAGATATACTTTGTTTTCCCTTTCTGGTACCGTCATTTTGAAAGTCATTTTTTTTTTTTTTTTCCAAATAACAACCTTTTCAACCATTTCATTCTTTTTCGAAAGCTCAGCCTTAAGTCAAACACACTCAGCATATTCATTAAGAAAACTCTTTTCCATATTTTGATAATCAATAATTTCAGCTAAAGAATTCACAGCAGTATGCACAAGATCTTGAGATAAGAAGCTCCAATAAACGTTCATTTTCTAGCAACAGTTCTTTCTCTTTTATCTCAAAAGTTTTCCTTTCTACAGAACATTTGGCAACTTTGGTTTCCATTTGTGTAAAAACTTCTTTCATGTCAGTAATTTCTTTATGAAAGCCTTGATCAAACATGTGAAAATACTCTTTTAAAGTTTTAACAAACGGTTTGATATCTTTGTCAAAAGCTTTCCGAATGTGTTCAAATATTCAAATGAACCTGATTCTGTACCCAGTCTCCTGGTACGGACAGTTACCACATTTTCAAAATCATTCACATGACTTATTTTATTAAAAGTATCTTTAACCAAACTAAATGTAGGAAGTTCATGAGGAATTTCCTTTAGAACTGGTCCAGGTTGAACTGGTGGTATTTCAAATATGAGTTTTAAGATGGGTAACCAAAATGCCTGTTCTACAAAGAGTTGCTTTTGAGGCACAAAATGCTTCACAAAATGCTCAGACAATTTATTCAATGCAACATAGTCAATGGGTGCAATATTAATTTTCTTTTCTTGCACAATTAGATCATTTTGTTTAGCATGCATCTTTAATCTACTATCTTCAGCCAATTCTAATGTTTATGCAGTATCATGACGGATAATGGAGCATGTTGCTTAACAATTGTATTACCACAATATAAAGCATGTACTTTTCTTTGAGCTTGAGACAGATATAAAGGATTCTGATAACCAAGTACTGTTTTATGAGTTTCATCATAAAAATCTTGAGGTTTTGTCAACATATAGCATTGTTTGTGTTGATTAACCCATTTTGTAAATCACATTATCTAAAGCCTTGTTTTTCTTTTCTAAATCAATGATTTCATCTAAATATTTATCTTCTTTTGCCTTAGATTCCATTTACAAAACATCAACCGTTGTTAACAAAGTCTTATGACTTTCAACGGTTACATTAAGTTGTTGTTTAATGAGTGAATCTGATTTTCAAAATCCACAACTTTTTCATTTTTGTCAACAATAACCTTTCTAAATAGACCATCAATATACTTTTTTCTGTCATTTAAATCAAATTCTTATCTTTCTTCAAAAAAAATTCTTTGTTCTTTATATCTTTCAAGCTTAGCAGTTAATGACTCATTTATTATTTTGTTTTCTTTATCCACCTCATTACATTTAGCAACTTGATTTGACATCTCTTCAATCACATACATTATCATTGCATCATTTTGTGCAGAAGAAGAAGTATCTTGAAGAACCGTATTTTTAGTTTCTTTTAGATATTGTTCATATGAAATCATATTACTATCACTTATTATGTTAATATTTGGATTATAATTAAAATCGGGTTGTTCAAAATACTGCATCTCTTGCACATTTTGATCAATCACATGATTATCAGGATAATTTTCATGAGTTGGTACCTTTGAGAGAATATCTTAATCATATGAGGAGAGCTTAACTTACAGATAGAGCCTCATCATAGTAAGAGTCAAAAGCATCAAGATCATCAGTTTGAAAAGCTGCTGGAGTGGGAATTTCCTTAGACTATTAGACTGTAGTAACTGTATCCCCATTATCTGCTAAGAATGCCATCAGTTCGTCATCCAAGACCCTTCCTGATTCTAAAGCCTCAGCAAGCATCGCCTTCTCTTTGAACCATGCTGAATTCCTAGGCCTTTTAGGTTTTGTACACTGTCTTGCCATGTGACCTTCTTCTTAACAGTTGTACCAGCATATAACCTTTGCCAGACCTGCTGTATTTGTTGTCCTAGTTCTGTTAACCCATGTAGCATTACTCCTAGTACCACTGCTTGCATACCCCTGATTTTGTCTTCCCTAAACTATCTGCACTGTAACTCTTCCATCCTGGATGGTTGCCTGATTTCTTGGGTTCGACGAGGTTCTAAGCTGGTTGTTGGTTGGTGGGTATCGAGAAGTAAATACGATGCTAATGAAAGCCATTACCTTGTTGAGACTGACAATTGGATCATCAGAAGGTAGAAATGATAGGACAACAAGCCCTGAATCCATTAGAGGAAATGATGCTAATGAAGGTTGATGAACATCATGTGGTTAGTAAGATTGATGATGAACCACTGAAGAATGATTAGCAACCGGTTCCTGGGAAGAACGATGTTGAATCATGGGTACATCATACAATTGTTGTGATGAAAGAGATGAAACTTGTTTTTGAGATGCAAAGGGTGAAATTTGTTGTTCATACTGAGTCTGAATGGAATAAGAAGGCGAGGAGTTGTATGTGTTAGCCACCAATGCCAGAGGATTCAGGAACCGTTCCTTCATTATACGCATTTCATCTGCATGAGCTTCGTGTTGTCTCAAATAGGTGTACAATTGATCAAAATTAGTGTTATTCAATTCCTTGGCTAGCTTTACATCCGTAACAAATTTGCTTCCACTAGGATGAAGTTGATTGCCTTAAACTTTTATAAATGACTTAATTGGTCTCATTGTCATTCCAAAGGAGTGCATATTATTTATCATTTGTGCAAACCTTAAGTAGTAAGAATGAATAGTCTCTCTAAGCACTGAGGTAAACATGTCAAACTCATCATATAATTTCGACTCTCTTTCCTGCAACGAGATTTTAGATCCTTCAATGAGTAATTTAAATCTATCCCAAATGTGTTTGGCCTCTTCATGATGATTTACCAGATTGTAAATATCTTGTGGTAAGACTTGTAGAACAATGTTTGTTGATTTGATGTCACAAGCTTCACGAAGTGTTTCAGCATCTGTGAGTTCATCATATCTTCTCTTTCTGACAATTGCAGGTGTAGTTGCAGTTCCAGCTTCTGTTATTATTCTATAATCGAAAGGTCCATTGAGAACTAAGTCAACAAGTAGCTTTCTCTTTTCCTTTCCTTTGATATAGAGGAGCATACGGCTTGCCCATGAACTGTACTAAGTCTTGTCAAGCATAGGGGGACTTTTGTCAGCCCTTGCTCTAATCACATTCTTCGCCAATGATAAACTCATCTTGAATTACTTGTTGTGTGAAATGAAATGATTAGATCAATTTAGTAATTAATGAGAATTGTGTTAAAGTGTTGTTGTTATAAGTGATTATGTTTTTGGTATTTCACGGGATTTAACAATCTTGATTAAACCGAGAAATAAGAGAGTATTTCACGGGAATTTACTAATGCAAGACAAACCTTTGAAAATAACCTATTTCTTGAAAAGTGACATATTTCACAAAATGAATCCCTGGTCTTATTTCGCAGAATGAACAACAAAGTGCTTATTTCGCTGTCTTAAGTAATTACTTATTTCGCAGAATGAACACCTGTGCTTATTTCGCAGAATAAAGAAATGATGGCTTAAATAGCTGACTTAGAAATATGCTTATTTCGCAGAATGAGAACACCTATAACTTATTTCGCAGAATAAGAATAATTACTTATTTAGCAGAATAACCTGTAAACATAAATCGCACAATAAGTTGCCTTGCTTATTTCGCAGGATTCAAACTCAATACATATTTCGCAAAAATGAACACAACGAAATAAAACACTAAAAATCACCTAAAAACCACACTTTTTGGCATTTTTCCTTGAAACCTTTTATAAAACTAACTATATCTAGGCCTAAATCAGCTATAAAACCCGTATGTTTTAAGACAAAAATGCACAAACTTTAAGGTTTTTAACATCAAAAACTTATGTTTTTTATTTTTTGAACCTACGCCTAAATAAGCTATAAAAACCGTATGTTTGAAGACAAAAATGCACACAATATACACTATATCACCCCATGACGACTGATACCAATTGTAGGATATCAAATCACACAATCTAAGCAAGATGTAAAGATAGAATTCTAAAGAGAGAAAGATTGGAACACTTAGAGAGAAAAAGAAATAAGCAAATGTGAAATAATTAAATGAACCAAAACCCTCTCCATGGGATGGAGAGGGTATTTATGCCATTCTTAGGTGCGCTCAACATAAGGGGAGCCTTATGTTGACCCGGTTAGCTTAACTATTACACAACGATTAACTACGAGCTACGAATTACTATTTTGAAAGTGACCGAGTTTTTTCTCGATTTCTAACAAATTAAATGACTAAAAATAATTTTTTTTTAAAGAATGGAAACTTTTATAAAGTAAAAACATAAAACTAAAAGATTTGTAAAAGAAAGTTTATAAAAAAGATGATTAAAATGAGTTTAAAATAGGGCAAATGGCACAAAAATGTACCAAACTTAAAGGTCATTTTCAATCAATGTATCACACTTTTTTCCTTGCATAAAAAGGCACCCAACTTACCTTTTTAGTCAATTTGATTATTTTCGTCAAATAATTAACGACCATCCGTTAAATTTACATTCAAATTAACCGCCGCAACCACCAATGATTATACCATACCAGGCAAAAAAGAAATGATACACATATTCTTATCTTTCTTGTTAGGTTATGCTTGTTGTAATTATGTTAGAACAATTGGCAAAGGGTCGATATGATTGTTATTGTTGAATGTTTTAAAAGGCACGTAATAACGTCGCTAAAGCCTCGTAAAGGCGTGAGGCATGTCACACCCCGCCAAGGTGGAAACACGAGGTGTAACTTCATGGGCATCATCATAACACAATGGTGTCAGCAATAGAGAAAACTACATGCACGAATCAAGACATAAATGGACACAAAGTGTCATGACGATACTTTAACACAAAAGAATCTTGAATTAATGAAAAAAGGTCTCATTAATACAAAGACATAACATGACTCACAAACCTAAGAAATCAAACAGCATCCAAGAAGAATCCATAAAACAAGTTCGAAACAAAAATCAAAAGATAAACTCCATATGCAATCTAAGGTCTCTCTAGCCACTTTTAGCTTCAAAACCCTCAACATGCTCACCTGAAAATGATGCTTAAAATGTCAACACAACGGTTGGTGAGAGTCATAGGTTTACGACAGACAATCCAAACTTTAAATCAATTATTGTGATTAATAAAAACAGAACATGGCAAGACAGTTAAGCTAACTATTATACCGGCTAACATGCATACGTACAAATTGACCATAACTAGGATGGAACGTGTCCCCCGATCCAAGCCACAAATCATGTCTCACAGTAATGGGTAGGAACGCTACCCTTGATCCAAAGCACACAACATTGGGTAGGAACGTTACCCTAGATCCAAAGCACACAACATTTAGCACATAACATATAATAGCTACATAAAAGTCCATGCGTCAATTAAACCACATACTCACAGCAATTAAAACATTTTAAGACCTTTGCATCATTTCCATCCCAAGAAAACATATTAAAAATGGGACTATGAAACTCACCTGATGCTCAGCTACTTGACAAAATCTTGCACACAATCTAAACACAAGTTACACTCGGTTAGGATAAATGCCCAAGCCAATGTAACAATCATATAATGGACTTCTAAACCTTATACTAAGTTTATAATCCTTTAAATACATCTCCCATATCATTTTCATACCCTATATAACCTTAACCATTAACTTCCAATTTTTCAGTTTTCGGCAGAAATTTATAGTCACTTTATGACCACAAATAAAATACTAAAACACCTATTTGATGGTTATCCTTACATCCCCTAGCTCTCCAATGAGTTGTGAACTATTATGATGTTTTAGAAAAAATAATACTAAGTGGAACTATTTGATAAAAATTCATCATTACAAAGTACTCAAATTCGGATCTGAACGCACACCAAAAAGTTTGACGTCCTTAAAAATACTTAGAAAATATTTTAGCGTTATCCCTTCAAACTGGAGTTAATAGATACCTAAAATATGACCTCCGATTTTTGGCTAACCCTAATTTGAATTTTAAGTTGGGGTTTTACTCCCCGAAATCTGACTCGAATTTACTGTTTTGACAACTTTTCTTGCGAAAATCATTATAACCACTTTCCGACCACGATTTTGGTTGCGGCTAGACTTTTTGAAAACTAAACTCTCTGAACTTATCAATGGATATAAGTGTCATCAAAAATCACGTTACCATCATTGAGATATCCTTCGAACAACATGACCTAAAATTCTGCTCAAACCAAATTCCTAATCTAACGCGTTCTAGACCTAACCGATTATACCAAAACGCTTATAATCTATCCCTGGTCAATCCTAATTAAGTTAATTACTTTGATTTATAGAAAATATAAATAAACCCTAATTCCATTGATGTGTCGTTGTGTGGTGTGTATTTTATTGATTCAAGTTTTAAATTTATATTTTGCCGACTCAACCAAAAACAACACTTTAACGGGGAGTGTACCCGATCGGTAGTAGTTTTGTGGTAAGTAGGGTGTCGATCACTGAGAGCGAGGTTAAATCTATCAATTTAATTAATATCTTGGTTATCTAATCTATGTTTATTCTATTCTAATCCTATGTTAAACCTATGTCAGTCTAAATCCTAATTCTAATAGGAAAAGGGGGTTTTCAGCCTGAGAGACTGGCACGGTTTGGTTGGTGACTACAATTAATTCAAGACACTGTTACCCACGCAAGCTAATATACAAAAGATAAAAGAGCGGTCAAACCTTATATAAGAAAACTGTATTAACCATTATTAATCCGATTAGAACGTTGGTTTATTTATTTAGTGCAATGATTTCTTCTCTCGAGGTGGCATATCATTCTTAAGACTTAGGCGTTAGATCATTCTAAGACCTAGACATATTATTTCTGTCACAATTAAAGAATCCGCATAAAGCATCCTTATTTGATGATTATAATCTATCTTAGGGATTAAAGCAATGGTGATCTTGTTAAACCCTAGCTCATAGAGACTTTACCCACTTACCGCTTAATGGCAATATATACACTAGTAGTCCACTTGTCCAACTATCCAATGGAATCAGAACGTTATTTGTTGAATTATCTAGGTCACCTGCTAGTCAACATGATGAATAAACCATCGGCAATATCCAATTAACTAGTTAAGCCCGAAGCGTATCCTAGACACAGACTTAGAAGGACAATAATTGGTGTAAACTATTATTCTAGGGATAGTATAAATTACCTATATGGAGAGACTATCCTGTGGTGACTTAGATCAGTTAGTCCACTTTGCTAGATCCAGTTGAATGATAGGTCGCATACAAAAGCGCGTAAACAAGTATAAATTGATAAACATAAACAAGCACTCAACGATAAATCAAGAAATCGATATAAACAAATACCAAACATTCAGATCTTCATAATAATGGCTAATACCCAAAGGTATTAGCCTTCAAAATGAATGTCATGTATAATACAAGAGTAATAATTTAGCCAAGGTAAACTAACCGAGTTAACGAATGATACCAAAAACTGAACGATTACAAAAGTATATGGAATTACACGATGTCTCCTATGGAATTGAATATGTTGCTCGACCTCTTCTGCTCTTTTTCTCCTCTGAAAATCAACTTTTGTGGTTTAGGTATCGAGAATATGATTTAGCACACTTAAAACTCATTTTTGAGTTTTCTATTTATAAGGTCTGGAAGTCGGTTGGATATGGCGTATCCATGTATTGGATACGGCGTATTGGGGATTTCTTGGAGTAGGGACCACGTTTGATATCTTCCAGAATATTATATTGATTCCATATCTTGAATACGGTGTATTGAGTCCTCTGGATACGGCGTATTGATCTTCATTCCTTTTGTGGTCTTTGGTGAGTGCAGGCACGGATACGCCGTATCTTCCTTGATGGATACGGCGTATTGGTCTTCAGAAACAGTAATCTTCAAAATATCTTCATTTAAGCTCCAGAATGCGCTCCTTTTGCTAAGTTTCAGCAATTACTCCATAATTACTGCAATTCTCAAATATAAACGATTAAGTAACAATTCTTTGCAATAACTATACAAAATGGGTTTATAATCGTGGGATAAATGATGCTATAAAATAGACGTTATTTGATGTCATCAAATATCCCCCAACTTTGAATTTCTACTTTGTCCTCAAGTAGCCTTTAGAAGTTTATAAAAATGTATCCCTTAAGGATATTTTCCGTTAAAGCACTTATTTGATCTATTACAAGTACACAACCAAACACCTCATGAAATAGGAAGATGAAAACACTCAAATCACTCAACTATTTATATGGTAACAGTAAACTAATTCGATTCAATTGCTCGGTCGTGACGAGTATTCTATCATAAGCTTGGCAAGGATACATGTGAAAACCTAATAGATCGTTAGATCGTTTAAGCTCAGGTTGTTTAGACCTTTATCTAGGATAATATCAATGTTCATAAGTTATAAAAACAAAGCGGAATAAGAACAAAGATATTCAACAAGGTGTTCTTCATTAATAACCAAACGTTCTTCATATGGCCCCAATTCAGTGATCATTTCTAGAAACGGGTTACTCTAAACTAGTAAAGGAATCATAGATTTCTTAGGCAAAGAATAAAAAACCCTAGGCGTTAACTTAGAGGACTTGTAGTAGAACACACACACATACTTTTCTGGTGTTTACATCTTGACACACTTAAAACTATATCTAGGGATCTCTTTATATAGTAGAGTCCATCTAGATTTACAAGGGAAAACATAATTGTATAAGGAAACTAAATCTTTTAATTCTTTAATAAACCTCATCTTTATCTTCAAGGAATATGAAATTCTTGGAATTTTTTTTCTTTTGTTGAATACCTCCACCAGCTTGTAGAATTCCATAATGCTAGATTCAGTCCTTATGTTTCATTCTTGTTTTGTCTTATCAACTCAAATATAATTCCCAACAATCTTCCCCTAGTTGATAATGACAAAACCAAATAAGCACAAACTTCCCCTGAAGTTAATATACGAATGAAAACTTCCCCTTAAGCTACCAAGGATCTACAAGTTGCAAATCATCAAATCTTCTTCCCCTTTTTGTCAATATCAAATAGGAGACTAAAGTATGCAACTTTGATCTTCACAACTACGAACCAATATTACACTTCTAATCCAAGTATTCCAATGACCCAAATTTCCCTCCATTACGCACCTTAAGAAAAATGAACTTGAGCAGTAGAAACTTACACTAGCAGTAGTAACAAAGACTAGCAGTAGTAAAAACCTTCACCTCAATGTAGCATATAAATGGTTAAACATTTTAACATTAAGCTTCCCCTGAAACCCATATGTTAACCATTTCTTGAATCTTCAAATTCTGTAGGCTCTATGTAATGATTACTGATGAAGAAAACTAAGTATTACCAAACTTGATGGCGTTGAAGTAGACACACCCAAACTTGTGTCTTATATCTGCACTATCCTCGTGACTTAGAACGTATTACCCAAACATGATGTTATAGGATACCGCAATCTCTTGTCAATTTATCAGTTCTACTATGAGACTACCAAGTGAGGGGGGGGGTGGGGAGTTGGTTAGCAAATGAGTGAGCATTGGCACATAAGAAAAATCACACACCTTTGCTAGATTTGTCAATTCTTCATCACATCATTTCTAAGCACGAACAAGTTACCTCCTGCTAAAAGGTATGATAAAACACAAACCCAAATAATTCCACTTCACCGTCAAATAAGTGATAAACAATCTTCTTCGTAACCACATCTTCAATAGATGCAAAAATACGAGCCTTTAAACTTTAAGAACATTTAAACCAAAACTTTACCTTCCCCTTAAACCAAGCAGTAGTAACCACTGTTAGAAAACATTTTCTATTGGCAGTTATTAAAAATAGAGCTGCACAAACCTTTGGTTTTAGTCACAACAGTAGTAACTGCTAAAAATTGACCCCAGCAGCAGAAAAACTTACATGGACAGCATTTAACAATATACTTGCAGTATTAATCTAATAGCCAAGCACTAAGTATAAACTAGCAGCATTAAAACCCTTTGTGACAGCTACACTTACATGAACTGGCTGTATAAAAGTCTCATGGCAGAACTAACTTTACTAAGCAGCACTAATAATCATAAGCAACAGCACTAACCTTCAAAGATCAGGCTAGCAGTATTAACTGCCATTGGCAGTATAAACATACAACTGGCAGTACTAGGATGAGAAAACATACTAAAATAAGTACTCATAAGCAGTACTAAGTATAAAGCTGGCAGTACTAACTTCATACCCAACAATACTAATTCTTCCCCTTGGTAGTATAAAGTGCTCCTTCCTCCCATACCTTTTGGCACTTTTTAAAGTCTGTATATAATCAATAATATTTATGATCACCAACAGTATTGTGTCTTGTGTCAGTAGTAACCACCAATGAGCAGTACAAAACATATAAGGATACTTTTTTTAAGTATCTAGACGACACCTTTTAGCGACACTTTTTCAGTTGCTAAACTGTTACTAATCCTTGTCTTTGCATCTATCATCTTGATGTCGTGTGTTATGCATCCCTACTAGGGTTCATCATCAATAAAACGAGAATCTCAACGCTTGTAGAAACATTAATGATAACTTTTCCTGATTTTATTTCAAATTAGGATTGTGATCCCTATTGCACGAATTGAACCAAACACCAAAAACCGAGAACATGACCACTCTTCCTTCATAAACTTGACATCAATACACCTTGTAGATCCTAGATCGAGAGCCACGAGGCTCTGATACCAATTGTGAAAACCTATAAAGATCATTTTAGCACTAGTTTGTTAAGAACTAATCTAGGATAATGATAATATAGGCTTAATATTCAAAGATAGAATCAATATTATCATAACAAGGTTTTACCAAACATTCCAAGCCCCAATATTATTTATGATCACCAGCAGTACTGTGTCATGTGTCAGTAGCATCCAGACGACACCTTTTTAGCGACTCTTTTTCAGTTGCTAAACTGTCACTATCCTTGTCATAGCAACCCGTTGAATACTGCCAATAGAAGAAGTTTTCTACTGTTGGTTACTACTGCTTGGTTTAAGGGTAAGGTAAAGTTTTAGTTTAAATGTTCTTAAAGTTTAAAGGCTCGTATTTTGATCTATTTGAAGAAATGTGGTTCGAAAGAAGATTGTTTTTCACTTTATTTGACGGTGAAGTAGAATTATTTGGGTTTGTGTTTTATCATACCTTTTAGCAGGAGGTAACTTGTTTGTGCTTAGAAACGATGTGACAAAGAATTGACAAATCTAGCAAAGGTGTGTGATTTTTCTTGTGGTGCTTAATGCTCACATTTGCTATCACTTAGTATGTGTCTCATAGTAGATGAGGATAAATTGTCAAGAGATTGTGGTTCCCTATTACAACGGTTTTGGGTATTACGTTCGATATGTCATATAGATAGTGCAAGATATAAGACAAAAGTTTAGTTTTATTCTACTTCAGACATCAATGTTAGGTAACTTAGTTTTCTTCATCAGTAATCATTACATAGAGCCTATAGAATTGAAGATTCAAGAAATTGTTAACATATGGGTTTCAGGGGAAGTTATTAGTTTAAAATCGTTTACAACATTTTTTTGATACATGGGTAAAGGTTTTTTTTAATACTATAGCCTTTGTTACTACTGCTAGTGTAAGTTTCTACTGCTCAAGTTCATTTTTCTTAAGGTGCGTAATGGAGGGCAATTTGGGTCATTGGAATACTTGGATTAGAAGTGTAATATTGGTTCGTAGTTGTGAAGATCAAAGTTGCATACTTTATCTTCATATTTGATTTGATGACAAAAAGGGTAGAAGATTTGATGATTTGCAACTTGTAGATCCTTGGTAGCTTAAGGGGAAGTTTTCATTCGTATATTAACTTCAGGGGAAGTTTGTGCTTATTTAGTTTTGTCATTATCAACTAGGGGAAGATTGTTGAGAATTATATTTGAGTTGATAAGACAAAACAAGAATGAAACATAAGGACTGAATCTAGCATTCAAGAATTCTACAAGCTGGTGGAGAATTATTGAAGATTTAGTCAAAGATATCAAAAGATCTCCTTATAAAGAAAGAAGATAACAGAAGATCAAGTTAAATGTTTAAAAGATTTATGTTTATCTCTTTGTAAAACCTATTATCTTAAGTATATAATGAGATATGGTTATAGATTTTTTGCTTCCAAAGTGTGTCAGATGTTAACCAACGAAAAGTGTGTGTGTGTTCTAGGCGTCAAGTCCTTTAAGTGGACGCCTAGGGTTTTGTTTGTTTTAGCCTCAAGAATCTATGATTCCTGTTACTAGTTAGAGTAACCGTTCTAGAATTGATCATCTAGATTGGGGCTATGAAGAACGTTTTTTGGTTTTAGAGACACCTTGTTGATTGAATATCTTTGTTCTGATTTCGCTTTTTTTTGTAAATTGATGGAACATTGATATTATCCTAGATAAAGGTCTAAACAACCTGAGCTTACACGATCTAACGATCTATTAGGTTTTCACAATCTTGTTGATCCCGTTCTGAACAGATCTTTATCTCCTTAGTTGATATAAGGTTTAGTTGTATTGGAAAAATCCAAGACAACTATGGTAGAAACTTTGATTGGGAATATCACAAACTCTATGCGGGAAATTAGGTTGTGAGACTAGAAGAATAATAACAATTTAACCAAACGTTGCTAGCTTCCAATTTTTTAATACGATCACTCTTAATAGTGACAGGGTTTACAACCTTGAAGCTATAACTAACTATGAGTAAAACGTGTATATGATGATTGTGTAGAGATTGATGTATTTTTTTCTACACCCTAGGACCTCCTTTTATAGTCTAAGGCGTCCTAGTAGGTTACAATGCATGTAAATGGTTAAGCATTTTAACAATAAGCTTCCCCTGAAACCCATATGTTAACCATTTCTTGAATGTAGGCTCTATGTAATGATTACTGATGAAGAAAACTAAGTATTACCAATTTGATGCTAAAGTAGAATAACCCAAACTTGTGTCTTATATCTTGTACTATCCACATGACGTCAAACGTATACCCAAAACCAATGTATAAGGAGACCGCAATCTCTTGACAATTATCCTCATCTTCTATGAGACACATAACCAAAGTGATAGCAAATGTGAGCATTGAGTACCATAAGAAAAATCACACACCTTTGCTAGATTTGTCAAGTCTTCGTCACATTGTTTCTAAGCACGAACAAGTTATCTCCAAATGTTGTAAGCCATTTGAGATATGATAAGAGCACAAACCCAAGTAATTCTACTTCATCTTCAAATAGGTGATAATTAAACTTCTTCGTAACCAATTGAACAAATAAAATGAGCCATTAAACCTGTTGAGAACATGTAAACCAAAAACCAAAATTCTTCCTGTGTGTGTTGTCCAAAAACATAACTCAGCCGAAATCCACAAACATGCTTTGTCACCCGATATCGAACAATACCAGCAGTACAAACCTTATTCTCTGTACGATATCGGATGAAACTAGCAGTATTAACTTTTTAGTACTGTTCCCTTTAAACACAAATCCAACAGTAGTAACTTTCAACGGGCAACACTAATAATTAGCAGCATTAACCATATATACTTGGCAGCACTAAGTTCTTGGGCGGCAGCATTAATATAAATTCAAACAGCACAAATTTGTTTTTGAAATATCTTAGGCAGCTTTAATATGTAATGAGCAGCACTAATGGCAGCATTAACGTCTCAGCCCAATATCATAATAAGTTTCATAGTCCAACTCAAATATTTAGAATTCAATTCAGTCCACTACCAATTTGTGTGTCCATCCCGGGTTAAACGTGACTCGGCCCATCAACATTAACACATAACCCTTAATTCTCACACATAGTTATACATCCGCCTACATTCACCTTTTTCTCTCAAATTATACGCAGCCATAGATCTAAATAACCAAGAAAATTTCCACTGCCTTATCACTCCAATTTACACACATGAAACCTATCTCAATATTTATACTAGTCAACTACCACTCAAAGAAAAATCACAGCTTCAACACATAGCAATCTATACACGAAACACACTTGATTATTGTTATTTGAATCAAATACCCACGAAAGAAGAACCATAAAAAATAAATCAAGATCATTGTTGACTTCAAGATCCTTCCTTTAGGTTTCGGGTAGGTGCATTGTTTGTTTTGAGTCCAAGATCAGTGATGAATTCTTTTCGTGTTTGATCTTTTAAAGGTCAACGCTTAAATATAAAACACGAATTAATAGAAAACTGAGATCTTGTGGTTGTGTTTTTTAGTCGCATTCGAGTTTTGAAGAGTATTGAGGTTTTTGTTTGTGGAGGATGTAGGGTTAGTGTAGATTTGGATTTATTGCCGTTGAAGGTTGTCGTTGTTGTTGTTTTGTTGATTCGAACATTGAAAAAAAATGTGAAGCATCTTATAGATCGATGATGATTCTTCTTTGTGTTCTTGATCTTTAAGGTCATTGCATTTATGGTGCAACACAAAACAGAAATTGAGATCGTGATTTTGTTTTTCTTGTTCACGGTTTGAGTCTTGTTTTAGTTTGATTGTAGTTGTTTGTTGATTATGGTGATGAGATTGGAATACTTATGAATTTGTAGGTGATTGATTTGGGACGAAGGGATTTTAGTTCAGATGTATCGGTGTTGTTTCAATTTTGACATGGACTGGTTTAACTTGATTAATATCGGGTTAACTCAGTATATGATACCGACCACGTACGCGATCTCAAATCCAAACCTCATACGAAACCAAAAACTATAATCGTATTAAAAAGTATTTAAAAGTAAATACCTCAAATACAAAACCGAAACCGTAATCAGGTATGAAAGCAGTTATCGAAACCATAATCACCATACAGTAAAATCAGAATTAACTTTAACTTTTCTGGTTCATTCGTATTACCAGCAGGAACGACACCAACTTCAATTTTTCTGCAAAAACCTTGTAGATCCTAGATCAAGAGCCACATGGCTCTGATACCAATTGTTAAAACCTAAAGATCGTTGTAGCTAAGTTTGTTTAGAACTTTAATCTAGGATGAACAATAACAAAGAACAATTGAATGCACAACGGAATAAACATTAAGAACATTATTTATTATTGCCTAACAAGGTTTCATCAGCATCTTTATACAATGACTACTACAAACCCCAATTCTACGTGATCAATCATAGAACGTGTTATCTAAACTATAACAAGGAATTAAAGATCCTTGAGGCTAAACCAACCAAACTAAACCCTAGGCGTCCACTTAGAGGACTTGATGCCTAGAACACACACACACTTTTCTGATGTTCACATCTTGACACACATAAAACTATATCTATGGATCTCTTTATATAGTCGAGTCCATCTAGATTTACAAGGGAAAACATAATTGTATAAGGAAACTAAATCTTTTAATTCTTTAATAAACTTCATCTTTATCTTCAAGAATCATATCTTTTGGAATCTTTTATCTTTTGTAGAATATCCTCCACCAGCTTGTAGAATTCTATAATGCTAGATTTAGTCCTTATGTTTCCATCTTGTTTCATTCTTGTTTTGTCTTATCAACTCAAATATAATTCCCAACAATCTTCCTATTTCGTGAGGTGTTTGGTTGTGTACTTGTAATAGATCGAATAAGTGCTTTAACGGAAAATATCCTTAAGGGATATATTTTTGTAAACTTCTAAAGGCTACTTGAGCACAAGTAGGATTCAAGTGGGGGGATATTTGATGACATCAAATAACGTCTATTTTATAGCATCATTTATCCCATGTATATTACCTATTTTGTATAATTATTGCAAAGAATTGTTACTTAATAGTTTGTATTTAGGAATTGCAGTAATTATGGAGTACTTGGTGAAGTTATGCTAAAAGACACGCATTTTGGAGCATAAACGAAAAGTTCGAGAAAGTCTACTGATCTGACAGCCAATACGCCGTATTATTCTAGACCTATATGACGTTTCCAAGACTTTGATGAATCAAACGACCATTGCCTGACTTTGAAGAATACGCCGTATCCACATCAACGATACGCCGTATACAATACTTTGGTCAACAAAGAAGAACAAGCTGGATTTACCAAATACGCCGTATCTATCAAGAAGATACGGCGTATCCGTGCCTATACTTCACAAGAAACCACGAAGACATAAAGACCAATACGCCGTATCCAAGAAACCCCTTACGCCGTATTCATAGTAATAAAATATTCTGGAAGATATCAAACGTGGTCCTTACTCCAAGAAATCCCTAATACGCCGTATCCCACATGGATGGATACGGCGTATCGACGCGATTCCAGACACTATAAATAGACGACCCTAAACTCAGTTTTAGGCATGCAGGTGAATCCCTAAACCACCAAGTCAACCAAGAGACGATCAGAAGAGCCTAGAAGGTCAGAAAAGAGCCTCAATATCATAGGAAAACTCTTGTAATCTTCGCACGACCAAATAAGCGTTCATTTGTCAATATAAGTCTAAATGCTAAGCACTCATACTTATGACTTGTGAATTTTTAACTCCCAACATGAATATATGATTTAAAT
>BQNB010003462.1:89092-114794 GCA_026074375.1 Tanacetum coccineum | reverse complement strand
AGGTTCAGGTAGTGGTCCTAGGAGCCAAGATACCATATTGGGAGGTGCAGAAGCTCAAAGTAGGTTTGAGGTTGCATCTAAATAGTCCAATGATCCACCTCTCTCAAGAGTTAACACACTTGGAAGTGGAGAAGACAGTATGAAACTAATAGAATTGATGGAACATTGTACAACACTGTCTGAATTGGTAAGCTTAAAAGAATAGAGAGATGTGTGATATAAAAACAGATAGAGTGAATTGGTGAGGAAAAGAAATGAGAGATATAGTGAGCTGAAAAACAAAAAGAGAGCTGTGTGATAAAAACAGAAAGAGTGAATTGGTGAGAAAAAGAAATAAGAGATACAGTGAGATTAAAAACAGAAAGAGAGCTTGTGAGAATCACAATTGATGATGGAAATGCTTTTTGAAAAGAAATTAGGGTTAATACTTGTGTCTTTAAGTTAATGTTGCTCAGCCTAAAAGTTAATGCTGTTAAGCTTAAGTTAATATTGTTAGGCTTAATTTCCTGCTGCCCGTATTAGTTTAAGCTGCTAGGCATACACTTACTACTGTTAGGCATAAGTTAATGCTGCCAGGCATAATTTACTATTGTTGGGTTAGTTAATACTATTAGGCTTAACTTAATGTTGCCAGTTCAAGTTAATGCTGTTGAGGGTAATTTCATAAATACTTCTATTAAGGGTTTCAATCACTCATTCGATTGATTTTATACATTGATATACTCTCTAATCATAAACCCTAACTCAATTTCATCTTTCATCATTAAAACCCATCACAATGTCGACCCCAAAGTTTGCTGTCACTCATAATTTGGTTGCGTTCTTAGAGAAACCCGAAGAAAGTAATGGGTTTGAGGAAATTATTGATTTTCTAAATGCAAGTTCTGTCCAATATGTGTTAACAGTCAATCCAACCATTTATACATCTTGCATTGAACAGTTTTGGGTAACAGCAAAGGTAAAGACGGTTAATGGAGAACATCAGTTACAAGCCCTAGTTGATTAGAAGAAGGTGATCATCACAGAGACAAGTATTAGAAGTGATCTTAACTTAGATGATGCATGTGGTACTGATTGTTTGCCAACTGCTACTATCTTTGAAGAACTAGCGAGGATGGGGTATGAAAAACCTTCTTCGAAACTTACATTCTATAAAGCTTTCTTTTCTCCACAATGGAAGTTCTTTATTCATACCATTACGCAATGCCTTAGTGTTAAGACCACTGCATGGAATGAATTCAGTAGCACTATGGCCTCTGCAATAATATGCTTGGCTACAAACCAAAAATTTAACTTTTCCATGTTTATTTTTAATGCTATGGTAAAGCAATTAGAGGGATGGGTTAAATTTCTGATGTATCCACGATTTGTACCAGTGTTTATTAATCAACAGCTTGGTGATATGTCACATCACAAGAAGACTTATGTTAACCCCTCACACACAAAGAAAATCTTTGCCAACATGAAGAGAGAAGAAAAAGATTTTTCTAGGAGAGTAACACCCCTGTTTGCAACAATGACGGTTCAAGCTAATCAAGAAGAGGGTGCAGATTCAGCTACTCCTACTGATTCCCATTCCGCACCTATTATTACTCAACCATCATCCTCAAAACCTCAAAAGAAACAATCAAACAGGAAACAAAGGAAGGACAGTGCTCCTACAAAGCCTACTACTAAAGAGACTACTCCTGAGGAAAATGTAGCTACCCCTTCCTGTGATCCACCTAAAAGTGGTGAGGATAGAATAAAACTTATTGAATTGATGAATCTTTGTACCCAATTACAGTCAAGAGTTCTTGCACTGGAGACTACAAAATCTAATCAATCTTTGGAGATTAAGAGCTTGAAGAGAAAAGTAAAGAGTTTGGAAAACAGAAGAAAGTCAAGAACACCAGGGTTCAAGAGATTAAGGAAGGTTGGATCAGCTAGCAGTGTAGAATCTTCTAATGATGTTAGTTTAGGTGCTCAGGAGGATATATCCAAACAGGGGAGGAAAATTACTAATCTTGATGCGGATGCAGAAGTGACTCTGGTGGATGAGACTTAAAAGATGAATGATGAAAACCTAATGTTTGATACAGATGTGTTGAAAGAGCAGGAAAAAGATGTTGCTGAAAAGGAAGTTAGTGCTGCTGATCCAGTTACTACTGTTGATGAAGTAGTTACTACTGCTAATGTTGAAGTTACTACTGTCAATGCTCTAACAACAACTATTGATGAGTTAGAAATCAAAGCAGCTAAACCCAAAGCTGTTACATCTTCTGCTACAACAACTACAACTACAAAACCCAAGGCTAGAGGGGTTGTAGTTCAAGAGCCAAGTGAATTCAATACAACATCATCATCTTTATAAGCATCACAACTTCCACAGGCTAAAGACAAAGGCAAAGGAATAATGGTGGAGCCTAAAGTGCCATTAAATAAGAAAGATCAAGTTTCTCTTGATGAAGAAATGGCTAGAAATCTTGAAGCTCGGTTGCAAGCTAAACTTATAAAAGAAAAGAGGCTTGCAAGGCAAAAGGAAAAAGAAGCCAACATAGCTTTACTTGAATCATGGGATAACACATAAGCTATGATGGATGTTGACTTTCAATTGGCTCAACAAATGCAAACAGAAGAACAAGAACAGTTGGGTATTGAAGAAAAGTCAAAATTATTTATAGAACTCTTAGAGAATAAAAAGAAACACTTTGCAGCATTAAGAGCTCAAGAGAAAAGGAGCAAGCCACCAACTAAGGCACAAAAGAGAAATACAATGTCTACTTATTTAAAGAACATTGTTGGATATAAACACAATCAACTAAAAAGAAAAAGTTATGATGAGATCCAAGAAATGTTTGATAAAGAGATGAAAAGGGTAAACACTTTTGTAGATATAAATACAGAGTTGGTGAAAGGCAGTAAGACAAAAGCAGAAGGTAGTTCTAAAAGAGCAGGGGATGAACTTAAATCTAATATGTCAAAGAAGCAGAAGATAGATAAGCATGTAGAAGTTGAAAAAGATGATCAAGGGGAGGCAGAGATGAAAAGACATATTGAGATAGTCAAAGATGATGAGGTAGCAATTGATGCTATACCTCTAGCTACTAAGCCTCCAATGATTGTTGACTACAAGATTGATAAAGATGGAAGGATGGGATACTTTAAATTAATAAAGGCTGATGGAAACTCAAAAAGGTATTCATCAATGATAATGATGCTTGATAAGTGCTTAATTACACATATCTTTTACCTTCAAAAACGAGCTTAAATGACCAAAAACAGACAAAAACTGCCAAAGAGTGTTCGTATTAATATATTGAAGCTTATTGTTTTGATTGTATTTCTGTGTCTCAAACATACTTTTTCTTTATTCTTCTTAGTGGTATAAACTAGATTCCGCATAGTTTATATCATACACTCAAAGTTTTAGTCTTAGTGCCTTTGGATTTATCCAAGGATACTAAACCTTACATTCAAGCTACGGAGTTTAAGATCTATTCATGTGATCAAAATATATTCGACAAAAGCTTGCTCGGATCTTTCAAATGCAATATTGATGTGACATGGGGACCAATAAAAATTTTCACACAAAGAAGCTATTTTGTTCACTTGGATGGGATTTGGATTGGGAGAGATGACTGTCCTCAACATTGGACATGATTTTCGAGCCTCGAACGAGATGGATAGTAGGATTCACTCGGGAAATCATGAGGCATAAAGATAGCCTTGACCGGTTTAGCGATGTCTCTTGGGTCATTCCTACTTTCGTTTTTATAGAGGGTAAGAATAATCTCCTAGCTTGCCACCGAGAGAGATGAGTGCCCATGATTCTTTGTTGTTTTTGTCACGTAGCTTGCCACTGGCCGCTTGGTCAATGTTTGCCTTGTGATCGGATTGACATGATCATAGAAGATTTGGATTTTGAGCCAAAGATCGATGTCATGATGAGGGACTTTTTGGAGTAAGTCCTTGAAATGAGTTCATGCTTCGGATAAAGATTCACCTTGGTGTTGTTGGAACATCAAGATATCATTTCGAAGTTTAAAACTCCTTCCCGATGGAAATAATTAGGAAAGGAAACGAGTGGTAAGATCCTCCCAAGTGGAGATAGATCCCGCGAGGAGACGTTCAATCCAATTACTGGCTTGGTCTTGAAGGGAAAATTGAAATAAACGCAGGCGCGTCCATTCCTAGTTTCAACATTAAGGTCTATGGAGTCTACAATTTTTAAAAATCCTGTAAGAAGTTTGATTCGGAACCTCGAGACCGAAGATCCGTGTAATGAGCAAGAACCGATTTGCACCAAAAAACCGGATGGTGTCAGATCGAAGAGGTGCCAAATCATTCTCGTTTGGGACATCAATGGTATTTTGGTAGCCCTCTTGGCTAGGTCGAGAATAATCTCCTAAGGTACGGTGTGGATTTTCGTCTCCCATTGAGGTTAATGAAAAGAATTACTAACAAAAGACATGAAGAAAAGATAGACTAAAAGAAAGCTAATTAGACAGAAAGTAAAATCTTACTCGAAAGGATTCAAGTAAGTAGATCTAAGCTAAATAAAATTGGAACCTAAACTAGTTGCTATTCCCTGGCAACGGCACCAAAAACTGACGTGCGGTCGTCGTAGGACTTCTACACGAAGTTTTACAACTCCCTAGGCAGTGCACCTAACCGTTGTAGTGTAGTAAAGGCAAGACACGGGGGTTGTTATCTTTCTCTAGGGGAATAGGCATCAGTAAAGGTCCTAATTGAATATAGCTAAGAACTAGAGGTTGAGAGAAGATTATTTTTGTATTTTTATATTTTATGAAAGCAATTTAAATCTTAGGTTTTGAAGAGGGTTTGTTTTAAACTAATAATTACATTAAACTAACTAAGATTAGGGGAATTCGTATGATGAGAGAATAGTGTTTACTTAATCATGTATGATCTTTGGTAGCTTTTCCTAACTCTATTGCCTTGTCACACTTGTGATGTATATGTAGGTACTATTCTAATGCATGGCGAATTACACAAAAATGCCTCCTACGAAATAACTAACTAGAGCAACACACAAGTAAGGTAGTATAACGACTATTACAAGGCCCCTAGTCTAGATAAACGCGTTTGTATTAATACCTAAAGGGGATCATCCACACACAGGTAAGGTAGTATGAAGACTATTACCGGTAACGGGTTTTGTGGTGACTAAAATCAACTTAAGACACTAAAATACACGCACGCAAATTAACATAAGATAAAAGAGCGATCTAGCCAAATATAAGAAAACTGTATTAACCATTATTAATCCAATCAGAACGTTGGTTTGTTTATTTAGTGCAATGATTACTTATCTCGATGCGGCATATCATTCTTAAGATTAAGGCGGTACTTCTTCCTTAAACCTTATTTGCATCCGCATAAAGCATCCTTATTTGCTGATTATAATCTATCTTAGGGATTAAAGCAATGGTGATCTTGTTAAACCCTTGCTCATAGAGACTTTACCCACTTACTGCTTAATGGAAATTCATACACTAGTAGTCCACTAACCAAGTCTTTAACAATTAATTAGGAACATACTCGTTGATCCCTAGGTCACTTGGTGGTCCAACTAAGCTCACAATCTAAGGGCAAAGACAGGTCGTTATTTTTGATCATATTGGTCTAGATGTATAAATCACTATATGGAGAGCCATCATGGCATCTAGATTACTTGGTCCATATCACTAGATTCAGTTGAATGATAGGTCGCATACAAAAGCACGTAAACAAGTATAAACTGATAAACATAAACAGGCAATCAATGATAAATTAAGCAATCATGATAAATAAACCAAACATTCACATCTTTATAATAATGGCTAATACCCGAAGGTATTAGCTTTCAAACGTCATAACCAATACAAGAGTAATAATTTAGCCAAGGTAAACTAATTGAGTTAACGAATGATACCAAAAACTGAACGATTACAAAAGTATAGGAAATTATAAGTTGTTTCCTATGGAATTAATTACATTGCAAGACCTCTTCTGCTCTTCTTCTCCTCTGAAAATAGACTTTTATGGTTTAGGTATCAAAAATATGATTTAGCACATTTAAAACTCGTTTTTGAGTTTTCTATTTATAAGGTCTGGAAAAAGGTCAATATGGTGTATCAAAAGTCTTCAATACGGTGTATTGGGGGTTTCTTGGAGTAGGGACCACGTTCGATATCTTCTAGAATATTTTATTTCCATAGCTTGAATATGGCGTATTGGTCTTCCCTGGATACGGCGTATTGATCTTGATTTCTTCGTGGTCTTTTGTGAAGTGCAGGCACAGATACGCCGTATCTTCCTTGATGGATACGGCGTATTGGTTGTCAGAACAATAATCTTCGTTTAAACTCCAGAATGCGTGCCTTTTTGCTAATATTCACCAAGTACTCCATAATTACTACAATTCTCAAATACAAACGATTATATAACAATTCTTTGCAATAATTATATAAAATAGTTTATTTTCATAGGATAAATGATGCTATAAAAGTGACGTTATTTGATGTCATCAAATATCCCCCACTTGAATTACTTGTCCTCAAGTAGCCTTTAGAAGTTTATGTAAATGTATCCCTAAGGATTTTTCCATTAAACATTTATTTGATCAATTACAAGTACATAACCAAACACATCACGAAATAAGAAGATGAAAACACTCAAATCTCTCAACTAATCTATGTGGTAACATGTAACTAATTTACTCAATTGCTCGGTCGTGACGAGTATTCTATCATAGGCTTGGCGGTCGGTGGTAGATTCGTGGTAAGTAGTGGTGTAAACACTTGAAGCTGAGGTTAAAATCTCGTATTTATTTATAATTTGGTTATCTAATCTATGTTAAATCTAATCTAAGTCAAACCTATGCTAAACCTATGTTAGTTCTAATCCTAATTCTAACAGGTAAAAAGGGGGTTTCAGCCTGAGAGACTGGCACAGGTTGGTCGGTGACTACAATCAATTCAAGACGCTTTAACCCACGCAAGCTAATTAACAAAAGATAAAAGAGCGATCGAGCCTTATATAAGAAAACTGTATTAACCATTATTAATCCAATTAAAATGTTAGTTTGTTTATTTAGTGCAATGATTTCTTCTCTGAGGTGCATATCATGCTTAAGGTAGGCAGGACTTTCATTTCTAAGACTGATACATTATTTCTGTCACAATTAAAGCATCCGCATAAAGCATCCTTATTTGCTGATTATAATCTATCTTAGGGATTAAAGCAATGGTGATCTTGTTAAACCCTAGCTCATAAAGACTTTACCCACTTACTGCTTAATGGCAATTTATACACTAGTAGTCCACTTGTCCAACTATCCAATGGAATCAATACATTATTTGTTGAATTATCTAGGTTCACCTTCTAGTCAACACGTTCAATAAACCATTTGGGGCAATATACAATTTAATAGTTAACGCCACAATGAGTCTCCAGACATAGATTTAGAAGGACAATACTTGTGATCCTATGATTCTAGATGTATAAATCACTATATGGAGAGCTATCCCAGACTCTAGATTACTTGGTCCGTATCACTAGATCCAGTTGAATGATAGGTCGCATACGAAAGCACGTAAACAAGTATAAATTGATAAACATAAACAAGCATACAACGATAAATCAAGAAATCAAGATAAACAATACCAAACATTCAAATCTTCATAATAATGGCTAATACCCAAAGGTATTAGCCTTCAAATGTCATAATAAATACAAGAGCAATTATTTAGCCAAGGTAAACTAACCGAGTTAACAAATGATACCAAAAACTGAACGATTACTAAAGTGTATGGAATTACACGTTGTCTCCTATGGAATTGATAACGTTCCTTGACCTCTTATGTTCTTTTTCTCCTTTGAAAATCGACTTTTGTTGTTTAGGTATCGAGAATATGATTTAGCACACTTAAAACTCGTTTTTGAGTTTTGTATTTATAGGGTCTGGAAGTCGGTTTGATACGGCGTATCCAAGGCATTGGATACGGCGTATTGGGGATTTCTTGGAGTAGGGATGATGACATCAAATAACGTCTATTTTATAGCATCATTTATCCCATGTTATTAACCCATTTTGTATAGTTATTGCAAAGAATTGTTACTTAATCGTTTATATTTGAGAATTGCAGTAATTATGGAGTAATTTGTAACACCCCCATTTTTAAACGTCTCAGCGGAAGGGTCATTTGGGGTGCTACGTCATAATATAACAACTCAAGCATAGAAAACGACTCGAAAAGTGCACGTTTTTAAATATATTCATTCGAGACTCGAAAGGAGACGCTTTAAACACATTCATTCGAAATAAAAGTTTACATCATAGGTCCCAAATTGTTCATAATTCATACAACATTTTTGAAATATTCTTCGAATGACTTTTATTTAATGGGCCTTCAAAATATTTGGTTTTCCATAAGCGTTAACCAAAATCTCCATCGCCGAATTACCTTCAAGGACCTGAGATAAAACATGCTAAAACGTCAACAATAATGTTGAGTGAATCCATAGAGTTTATATTTATAAACAATAAAATTCTTCCGAACACAAGTATCATTTCTCAAAATTATCAGGATATAACGATGTGGATCAGACAACGTTATAGGGGGATTATTATAAGCCTCATGAATCGAACGTTACCATTTCATAAAAATGCCCACTATACACCCTCGCTATGAGTGTATCTTATTCTCTATACAACGCATCCGTAGTGTCATTTTCCCGACACGAGACGATAGCTAGTCGTCACGGATTGGAGGTGGTAATCTCCAAATAGTACTATTCCTTGTATAAGCGTATGCCATTACCCGGCAATTAACAATTCATGATTTCCGCGGGTCTTTTGTCTAGCGAGTTAATTCCAACTTATAATAATCAAGGCTACTAGCATACATTCAAGTCCCTTGTGTTCAATTTTTAAAAACAAGCATGTTATCTCCCTCGCGGGTTTATAAATCAATTCAAATATTAAAATGCGAGGCTATGAACTCACTTGGTGATGTCGGACGAGAATATCGATGAATAAAAACTTCGGACGTAAGCGCGTCGATCAACCGAGACCTATACCAATTGTAATGGGTCTTAGGTTTCTAGCCGATAAAATTAACGATGACTCGTAAAATAAATAAGTATGTATATATATACATGTATCTTATATGATGATCATGACCCAAATGATTTAATTACTTCACACTTAGGTTTTTCTAGGTTCTTAACTAGTTTCTATTTGCCATTTTTACTCTTATGGTCCAATATATCCCAAAAAGCCCAATAGGCCCATAAGTAAGTCCATTAAATGTTTAAGTTGATATTATTAACCCAAGACCAGGTCTTAGCCCATTAATTAAGCCCAAATGGGTTGGGCTTAAAGCCAAGTCCAATATGTCCATTTTAATACATTGGGCCTAGTGGCCCAATCAGGCCTTATGGCCCATTTAAGCTTGTAAATGAGTCTTATTATAAATTTTCGGGTTCTCGAGGTCGGGACATGTTTATTATCAGTAAGTTAACTTTTAAAAACTCCCAAGAAGTGGGTCCTACCACCTCGGGTTTTAGTTGTAAAAACGTTTTATCATTTATAGTGTTCGTGTAGACGTAAAATTTTATATACGTTTAGGTTTACGAAAATAGTCGTATTTTAATAACCGTAAATGATATAATTGAAAACTTTACATCCTTAGTTTCATATTTAAGTATATATTACAGATCCAAGGTTACTTTTATACTTATTTTAAGTATACATATACTTATGATCAAATCACTACACAAAGGTCAAGTTACAACTTTGGACTGAAAACTCACTTTCACCATTTTTGATGCCATTTACAAACCATAATGAATTGGTTGATCATCCAATTGGTACAGAACCTACATGATTTTATCTAGGTCTCATAGTTTTAGGTTTTTAGCCAACTCAGTACGTAAGTATGACTTTTTGTGCCATCTGTACAGCAAGGTCAGAACTGATGTCTTTTGGTAAAATGGTCATAACTTATTCAATTTTTACTTTCCATTGAGTATCCAATTAGCCATATGTTCATAACTCAATTCTCTACAACCTAGGTAAATCAAATCAACCATTAAGCCAACCCAAAAATCCAGAACTTGCTGTTAACAACAGCCCTAAATTTTCAATGATTTCTAGCAAGATTTAATAATTGATTTAGTCATTTCTTACCTAGATCTATGCATGCATGTATCATTTTATTTCTTGATCATCATTTACAATACATGTACATACATAAAATGAAATCAAAATAAACTTAAACAAGTCTCATTAAATCTTTTACCATAAGAAAAGTGTAGACAAGATCACAATGATCAAAACAAGAACAAGCTTGATGAAGGCTTCAACTCCAAGCTTAATCTCCACCCAAATTACTTTTGATCACCATTTTATTTACCCATTGCATGTCGTATATTTTTAGTGGAAAACGTAGGAAATAACGAGGGGATTCGGAAAATATAAGTTGTTCGGATTGCATGTAATTTTTCCGGCGACCACGGCGGTTTCCGGCGGCGGTGACCGGCGGCCGACGGCGGCGGTGGCGGTTTCCGATGACCGGAAAAGTTTTCCGGTGGTGGTGGTGGAGCTAGAGAGAAAGTGTGTGTTTTATTTTATAAAAATGAAGGAAATGAGGAAGTAAACTTCCTTATATATGTCTTGCACTAGTTTGGACTTTTGACAATAATAGTCCTCCCCTCTTTTCAAAAATTAGTTTTTGACACATGAACTTTTTACTTAAATAAAAATCAACTATCGTGGCTCGGGATTAAACTTCCAAGACCATTTTTATTTTCCGTTACACTTTTATTTTAACTTCTAACATTTAATAAAATGTGTACATTTTAAAACATCAGTTCGGCTCAAGACAAGGAACAAAGACGACGTTTGTAAAAATAATAAATTTCAAATTTCCATTCGAAATAAAATACGAAATAATTATTTATGACAAATAAAATTTTAAATGTCGACGTTTGTTATGAAAACTCACAAAATAAAACGAATGCAACAAAATTATTTCTACGGCATTTTTGAAAATATAAACGTCGATGCCTTACGTAGAATTCGCCGGTTCTTTGTAAACGTCGCGTAATTTACGAATGTAAGCACTAATTCTCCCGGTTAGTCGTGAGTTCATATCTCAACATAAAAATGAAAATTATAATTAATACTCGAGAAATAAATAACGATCTGAAATTGACGGATTGTCACAGAGGGAGTAGTTTTTATAATCAAAAGTGTAGTTTTTACAAAAGAACAAGTATGGTGATAAATATATGCATGAGATGAGTATGTAAATGATATGAAGTGTATAAAACTATGTAAGAAATATTTACCTACAATAGTGAAAAAAATAGATGAAGATTAACCCGAAAAATAGTGTATATAACCCGAACTCGATCCAAAAGTAACCCGAATAAACCAAACACTACGCCACTAGTGTGTATATGAACCCAATACATAAAGATCAAAAAAAATGAACACCCTTAGTGGGTTGATGTGGTTGGCCGAACAAGAGAAGATAAAGAAAGAATATAGCAAAAAATTGCTATGTGTTTATGTGTATGAAACGAATAAAGGCATAAGCCCTCCTTTTATACTTGAACCAAGCACATGGGATCCAAAAATGAGTGGGGCTCAAGTCTTGTATAAGATAAATATGGTTGAGATATTATGGGAAGGACTAGGCTAAACAACAAAACCATGTGTGACCACCTAGTACATTGGCAAGAAAAAACAAAAACTACAAAGGTGATGGGGGGATGTTTGACCAGTTATAGGGGCAAGGGGGACAAAGAGGAGAAAAATGTGGTCCTTTTGGTACTATGGTTAGCTATATGTTAAGCTTAATGAGTAAGTCTTAGTACAAATATGGTTAGGCTAGCAAACAAAATTGCATGTGGTGTGTGGGGTTCTAACGGGTAACAAGGGAGAGGGGGGGACCAAAACTTTTTCAAAATTTATATTCTGAGTATGCATAAAATATCTAGATATTACTTTTGATGATTAAATATGTATTCATGCATGCATGCAAATGCAAAATGCTCTATCTACGAAACTAGAAAAACGTAAACGTTCAACATATAATAATATGCCTGAAAAGTCATAACATGTAAGTCATGGGTGGACCATGCTTAATCTAAAGCTGGAACGCATCCAGTGATAGTTTTTTATTATACGTGTGACAACTTCCCGAATTTAGGTTAAATCAACACGTAACTTATAAAAGTCAACTTAATGCATGTAAATATAAAGTTATTGACCTGCGGATTTTCGGAGTGTCATAATCATCGGAAAAGGGGGAACTAAAAAAGTTTTATAAATAACGTGAAGATAACGATATTGAAAAAGTCATTTTTTGGAAAGGAAGTGAAAACTTTGAAAAATATTATGTATAGAACCGGACAGTCAAGTTTGTCAACAACTTGGTGACTAAAGGACCCAAATATAGGTTGTTCTTCATAGATGCCTTTGGAGAAGAGGCATTTCAGAGGGTGAATGATGTGCACAGTGTTGAGTCTGAAACCTTACTGAGATATTAAGTGATGGCCTCAAATGTCAAGACTGATGCAAACCAGAGGTTTAACATGCTGATGAGCACGATGATCAATGAAAGACTTGACAAAGAGAAGATCATGTCAAAGAGAGTGAAGCTTGAGAACTTAGGACACACTAATGTGTAGCCCCTTATCCTTTATGTTTTTTTGAATGTTTTGTAATATATGGTAGGACCTTATAACTGATGAATGAATTATGTACTTTTTGTTATTAGCATCCTTTACATGATTTCTAGAAATCAGTGTAAGAAGAAGTTGTATTTACTCACTTGCACTAAAAATACTTAGGCCATATCTATATCTAAATAGAGGGAGATTGTTAGGCCAATTAAGTTTCCAATGATCTTTCACTAAGGATTTAAATAGAAAATATCTTAAGTGTTAGCTAACCTTTAAACACTACTTAGGTTACTGAATGAATAGTCATTCAACGAGTTACCTTCAAGAGTTCAACATGAGTCTAAGAAAAAAGACTCAACCATTTAGTGAGGCGGTACTCAGTGAATGAAGTCCATGAACTAAAGAAGAAGGTGATGGGTTCAGTGAGCTGTGGCAATAAGCTCATTGAACCCCATACGATCTCCTCAATATAATGAAGACATATAAGACTTAGAAGACTGAAGATTAGGCAGGATAAGTTTAAAGGGATAAGATCAAGTACTTATCCCCTTAAGTCAAACTATCCTGAATCGGGTATAAGAACAAGGTCAGTGTCATCACTGACCTTATAAAATATGTTGTCCCCTTACCTAGATTAGAATTTGTAATAGAGACAAGTGTACGAGTGTACTTGTCTAATCAACCTGGGAACACGTACTTATCACCCATGTGGGTCTAACCCTACCTTAGCATTATAAATAGAGAGTCTTGTAAAAGGATTAGGTTTTACCTTTGTACACTTAATGTTTCATCATTCATAAACTACATACTCCTTAAAAATCAACTAAGTCCCTAAACACAGTTTAGTTGGTTAGCATAATTGTTAACTTAGCATAATTATTTGGTTTATGCTAAGTTATTAGAGAAGAGATCAATCATACATACATTGTCATTCAATCCCCGTTATTGTTCCGCAAACAATGAGGGTATAATTCTTAATAAGATTTATAAAGGATTAAACGCTAAAAATAGTTTTGTGTTCTACTTTCAAGTATTTTATTTTATCAAAACTCTTTTCATTATATTACTTCAAGTCATGGGTTAGTTTATTGTAACTTTGTAGTTATTAGTAAACTAATACAAGGGTACAACAATGTGCGATTAAATAAGTCTGATATATTCTGACATGTTATTAAGTGAACCTCAAAGTTATATCTCACTTGGTGAGATTGAACACATGTATTAAAACCTTGATTCTAGCTAAATGGTTCATCATGAATATCATATTAGACTATTTGTATCATTTGCATGAGTGCAAGGTGATTTGACAACATCGGTATCTAAGTGAAGGTCATTAAATAACCATTAAAACAAACATCCTAATGGAATCAATTTAAATTAGCAAATTCATTTATAGACTTAGATTCATGCATAGTAATGAAGAATCTATGGATATATGTTGCGACGATTCCGGTGCCATTATCATAGCTAACGAACCTGGAGTTTAGGTGGGTGCCAAACATTACCAAATGAATGTTCATCGTTTACGGATTCTATAAAAGGAGGTTATTGTTATTTGTATACACTAATGTTTATTTTGATTGAGGCGATCCTCAACCCTAGTTATTATAGATCTTATCTTGATTGATAACTTTGATGACTAGACATGCTCGATTGAGAGCATGGTTGCACTATACATTAAAAGAGTAAGAATGATTTATAGTTTGAGAATCTGTTAAGATAACTGTCTCCAATAGGTATTTTGTTGGCTTTAAACACCGTATGGAATTTATTGTGGCAATACTCATATAGTGATACTTGTACTTGAGTGCAACGTACAAAATGTCAATCATCGTATTATTCAAAACCTTTACTATTTATGAGTTTTGAAATAAGTTTACTCTAATGACTAGTTGGTTGTCTTTACCAAACAGGTTAAGCATGCTTGAAAGCCTGTAGACTTGCTAGTAGTCTCGTGTATATATAAATGTTTTTAGTATTTGGATAATGGAATTGTAAGCAATTGTATTAAATAATAAATTGATATACCTAGTATGATCGTTTTTATTTATACGACTGTGTTCTGTATTTGCATGTTTAAGTCCTTGAATAAATTTATATATTCTAAATTGTCTATTTTCGATTAACGATACAGTAATATTGTTGATTTAAGACAAATGTGAGTGCAATGGTAATATTATGGTGGATAAATATTTAAAGGATGTATCCGCCAAACTCATATGTTATTCATGTGCAATAAATATTAGACTACCCCAACCTACGAGTATTCGATGCATGGATCGGCGTTAATAGTGAATCTCGCAAGTGGTTGTTGCATGTGTGGATATTGCATGTGTGGAATATCATTTCTTAATATAGTTAAATGTTATCCAGAATAAGGTAGTTATAAAGGCTATTTTTAGAAATGATGTGAAGTGCATGAGTGACACTTGTAGTTAAAATATGATTTGTTTCCTCAACTTGTTTTGAAGTTAAATACTACTAGGGCCCTCGATGAATTGATCAGATGTTTTTGTGGCCGCACCTAAATGTAATTAAGACGAATCTTGATTAGTTTGGTAATCTAGATAAATATCTACATCGAGAAACAAAATAGTTAAATATATGAAATGACTTTGATCCATATCCATAGTTTAACATGTATTTGTAACAAAAGAATGACTAATGAATAAACCATTTACACTGAGACGTTTATGAAACCATAATCAGATATTTTTTAGGTCATTATGGGTGTTTCTAGACGCTTACTTATGTTTGTGTAATTATTTGTTTTATGACGTTCGCAAGTAAGAGTTGTTATAAAATGCTCATATCATAATAAATAATTATATCGCTAGATATACGTGAGTCTATGGGGTCACACACGTATACATCTAGGTACCATATTTATTATGTACTTAATTTGATTATATTAGTTGTATTATTTACATTTGTTAAATATCTCATGATCGGCTAACGGGTAATACGTTAGACTAATTAATTAATGAACGGGCAACTATTTAATAAGTAATGGACTTATTAAATGGACTAGGCCAAAAACAAAGATGGGAACCCATATATGGTCTAAGGGTCACCAACTTAAGGAGAAAAACACACAGGAAGAGTTTTGGTGGTTAAGTGTAATTCTACAAAGTTATATTGAGATATTGATTTAATCATATCTCATAACTTGTAAAATAATTCACACACGATACTCTCCTATTTTTCTCTTGTTTTAGCCGTGACGTATGGTGAATAACCTAGGGTTTTGGTTTGATCTTCTATATGCAAAACACTTGTTGTTCGTAGCAAGATCATGAGAATTAGAACTAGCATTCGGGTGATACACAAGGACATGTTGTATGGATATTTTTAAAGGTTACCTACTTTGGTAACATGATGGGTTTCTTAAGGTTTCATAGGGGAAACCATGATGTTCGTTTAAGCTCTGTTATAATCAATCGGTCATGCGATAAGACATATAAATAGTATATTTATTGATTTATTATATAAGGCATACGGATCCATGTTGGTGACCTATTTTTGATGTGGTTTTATATAGTGTGTGTGTATATATATATATATATATATATATATATATATGTGTGTGTGTGTGTGTGTGTGTGTGTGTGTGTGTGTGTGTGTGTGTGTGTGTTTTATATTGTAAAATCCCAACAAAAAGCTTCCCTTTTTTTACCGTATGATGCTTCATTATCTTCCCAGACTTCTCATCTTGGGTGACTCTTCTCTTTTTCCTTGGTCTTCTAATTGGAACATGATAGTATGGGGGAAATAAAACACTTGGGATCCTGCATTTGAGCCAAAAGCTACTACTACTAACTCCATGCACTAAGCCAACATGATTGATCTACCCAACCATGTGGCATCCCTACCTCTTTTCCATTAAGTGAAATATTATACAATGCTGCCATAACATGTTTACATGGAATGCATGTAAGCTCCTATATCCTACATGTGTAGGGCTTGAATTTCATGTTCACAACACATTGGTCCTGAAAAGGTCCCTTATACTGGTAAGTGTCACCCCATTCCATAAAAATGTGTAGTCATTAGCCAATCTCAAAATAGCATTGAAAATGACTTTTATAGTTGGGGTTAAGGGACCTTCAAACCTTTCTATCATATCTTTCACATTTATTGTTCTCTTCATCAAATACTCTATAATGTACTCCACATATGATGTGTATTAATCGTTGAATTAATTTACAAGATTTTAATTTATAAAACTCGTTTACCCTAGGTCTACAACGCACTAACGGGCAGATAACCCGATCGTGTGTAGTGTAAGATTAGTAAATCTGAGGTCGTCCCAAGATCTATATGTTTTAGTTCTAATTTGAATGTGTCACAGAATAAAATTGTTTGATATTAATGTGACATGATTAAAAGCAATTAAAATGCAAGAATAAAATTACGAATTGATCAGTGAGAAAAGAGTACTAGCCTAGTTATTCATTTGTTATGGTTAAGATAATGTTCTAGTGCAATGTCTACTTATTGTTTTATGGTGGTTCTAATATCAACAGGCTCGATTAAACACCAAAACCTATCCTATGTATCATATGATCTCAGGTCCCCGTTATACACGAAGGGTAAGCATCTAGTCTCTAGTGATTTACTTTCTACCATCCTAATGACCTGTGTAATACCAATTATCTCACATCTTGCCTAAAATCCTTCTGGAAGAGTTTTCCTTAAGTTTATAAGTACCTATCTTACTGTAGCCGGAGATATGAACAATCCTAACACAATAGACAGTTGCCAACCTATCCCTAGTACCCGGTTAACCCTTAATTCAATAGGTACGTCTACTATAAGGTCTAACAGGATCTACACTAACATCAATACTACCAATTTTAGGGGATCATGCAACAAGCAATTAGGATATCATATAAACTATAATTCAACAAAAAACTAGCATCATAACCATAACAAAATCATAACAAGGCTAGCACTTAAGGTGCTTAGCCACTCATGCTGCATAATACACAAGAAATAATGGAAGAACTCTTGGATTGAGAAAACATTATTGTCTTACAAGTCTGTTAATAAATGATTAAATAATTAATACCGTAAATAAGTAAAGTGATCTCTCCCTTGAACTAGTGGATGAATGAGCTGGATTTCTTTCTCCTTGGAATCCCTAGATGTTCTCTAAGACTCTCCTCTGGTTGAATGATACGAATGAGCTAAGATTAGGGCAGTATTTATAATATTCGTCTCAACTATGGCATAGTTGAGGGTATAAACTATATTGTATTTATGCTGAGTCAGGCTTTCCTTTTGCAGGCTAAGTGTAACTACAACGTAGTTCAAGTGGCCAACTACGTTGTAGTTGTGACTAGACTTGACATCTTGGGTATTCTTGATAACTACGACATAGTTGAATTGGGGCAACTACACCATAGTTTCTTCTAACCTTGCTTAGAATCTTCAATTGAACTAGGGCGTAGTTCAATGGGGTGACTACGCCGTAGTTATGACTTGACAGCATAACTTCATCATTTTACTTGTCCAATTCCCGTTCCGCTCCAACGTCCATATTTTCCTGTAATGAAATATAAGGTGATTAAGTATATATTTTAACCACAAATAGATCATTATGAACATTTTATGAGGGATTGATACAAAAAGGTATTGAGTATTTGATTTATCAAATATCCCCCCACTTAACTTCTACTTGCCCTCAAGTATACCTGTTAGAATAATTTCTAAAAAGATATCCCTAGATTTAACTTGGGATATATGAATTTATAAATTACCTATGCTAGAAAATACCAAAGCCGAACACCTCATGAAAAGAGGATCAAAATCACTCAACTCTCACTAGTCTAAGTGTTTCATTTCGAGGTGATCACTTAATAGCTCTGTCATAGTATGTACTCTATCATAAGCTTAGAAAGTACACAAAGCTACACCAACTAGAGTTAAAGTCTAAATAGATTTTTAAATGAAACATGGGTGACACACACATGTTTAAACAAGTGAAAAATCTTAACCGATATCAATGTTCCTGAAAAGGCGAAAAAAGCACACATGCGCTTCTAAATCTATGAACGAGACACATGTGATTGCTCAAATCATTAACTCGAACAAGCTAAAGGCTAAAATCATTATAGGTAAGGATAAGACATGGGATGCACATATAATTGGTGTTAATAAAATAAACACAAAACAAATAGTCTACTATCTACGGTTTCGTCATCACTGGCTATTATCCTTCCATTAGCTCGAACTTCAAAGTCTAAAAATATGATCATCAATCATAATAATGGGCTAGTCTCAGTGATATAGATGTAAAGTTCTGCATTTTGATGAAGCAGAATCATATTAGCTCAACCTTCAATGTAGTGGTTGGTTTATAAATGCACCAACTCAAAGTCTTCCAGAATCATCAGACAAAGGAGACTGGTTTTATTTGATAACCAACACTAAATACAATAATATACTGCTACAGAAGTATGAAATGAAATACTATTATTTTGTTCTTCTTTTTTTACAATACAAGATATGACTTATGTAGCAAATAACAATGATAAACACCCCCCACTTGAGATAAGCAGTATCAAAAGTATTAGTGATACAAGGGGTCTTCAAAGATAGGTCTTCTATAAAAGCATGATTCCTTAACCTATTCACCCGAACCATGGATTTCAAGCAACCAGTAACTCCTTAACGGTGTATTTATAGACTACAGGGTAGGCTAAGGTGTAATGGTGATACGAAACATGAACAAATTACAGGTTTAACACAAGAAATGGCTCAACAAGTTGTTATAGGGGTATATTGCACTAAAAGTGAGTGCAACAAAGGATTTTATCATAGGAGGTCGACAAGTCAGTATAACAAGTCGATAAATGCACACAATAATACACATATGGGCTAATTTGAGTGTAAATCCTATAATGTTGCCTTTATTGAACTATATATTCCTATTACTCAATTAGGTCTCGAAATGATGTACAAGCCAAGTTCTAAAGTCTACAATACTACCAGCACACTCATATTTATGTAATAACATATGAAAATGAATATCAGGCAAACTTTACCAATGGAAATAAAGCTAGTTTATGCTCGGCAAAGATCTATTCTAGTTTTAGTATTGAAAAACATGTCAATTTTTTAAAAAAAATTGCACAAATTTTCAAAATAAACTAGAAAATCGAAGGCAATTATAGGTCAAGTGGTAATTCTACTCCCATCCCCCACTTGGTTTGTATAATGTCCCTATTGTACAATTAAGAAAATAAAAAGTTAAGAAAAAAAGTAGAATTAGAACGGAAGACTCCCCTGAGTATTGCTTTCCAAATCCGGAGCTTGGTCAATAGTCATGGACTCCCGTCATGTAAATCCTGAGCAACCTCATGTCCTTAAAATCACTTAACAAACCTAATGCATTATATGTTTACAAAACACAAAATATGAAAACTAACTCACTTTCATAGGAATCACGGTTGCATTTAGCGTATGCAATATGCCTTTTAAACCACTCGGTGGCCCAAGTGGACGAGTGAAGTATCATGATGGTTTCTAGTGAATACACCCACAAACTTCATCTACTAATGTACACAGTTTTGTAAAATTCTAACTTATTTTAATGTTCGCAGGTTTGAACTATGGCTTGGCCTATAAATGGAACTACGAAGTACTTAAATGGTAAAAAGATGCCACAATATCCCAGACCAACTACAACATGGTTATGGGGTTGAACCATGTCGTAGTTACAGTTTTAAAAATTATATTTTTGGAACTTTGGCCTAACTACGACGTAGTCAATGTACCCAACTACGCCGTAGTTATAGACTGTAACTGCCCTTTTTTACTTAACTAACTACAAGCCGAGGTGATCTCGACCATCCATGACTCACCTGTAGAACCCTGTAAAGTTAGAAAAAGTATAAACCCAAACTAAATGAAAAAATTAAATGAAATAGGAGGATACAAGATGGGTTGTCTCCCGAAAAGCACTTTTGTTTATCATTGAGTCTTTAAGTTAGACTCATATCGGGTTTATGTTGTTTCATGCATACTTGCGTGTCCTCGTTTAATCTAGTCAATCACCTATTCATCTCTTTTGTATTTATCTCCTACTTGTAGACACCCTTTATAGAATTCCTTGATTTTTTTGGCAGGGGTGATAAATCCCTCTTGCCTTATCCTCTTCGCTAGTTCTTAAGACATATGCCATCTTGTTATGCTGCTCATTATTTAGCTTACTAAATTTGTTGAATGCCTGTGGCCTGTTAAAAATGGTTTTATCATTGCCGATCTTAAACCACCTTCAGTCGCATCAACTTCTAATCCTACACATTCCTTAAAGGGTTTTTCAAACAGGGCTTCCGTTAACCCTTTTTATATGAACTCGCTTACATATTTCAAGACAATAAAATCGATTAGGAAAGCGTGGCATCCTACGAACACGTGTCAGTTTTTTACCATCCTAACAAAATTATTTCCTGCGTACACAAGTTCCTGGCTCATAAGTTTGTTGTAATACGCCCTAGACATTACATTGACGGTGGAAATTAGATCTATGTAGGGGTTAAAATTTACAAATCCTTTTTTGCGAGTGAGTTGCAGGTTATAAAGGTTTTGATGATGAATCATGTTCCTGAATCCAAGGAATTGAGGTCTCAATGGTGGGTTAATATCTTGTGCTATCTCGGGATCTTGAGCATCCCAAAAAATTTATATCCCTTTTCCTAAATCTTCCAATCTAATCCTTATTTCATTGTCGGAGTCAGGAATTACTTCTAAAGTATCCCAGTCGATTTTTGCTAATAAATCATTTTCTTCAAAGAAATCTCCTAAATCCCTGTTTATATCATCAAGCATCAGAAACTCTTCTAAGCCTTCAATTTCTTTAAGTTACTCTGGTACCTAAAAATCATTAATTACACAAACCGATAATGGGGTCTTTTCCTCGTTAGCATTAAAAACAACATTTTCCGTCCCTATTTCCAAAGAGACTTTTCTACCAAAAACGTCAATTCTAGCATGAGCAGTAGCCCGCACGGGTCTCCTAAGAATTATTGGTACCTTGTTATCTTTCGCACAGGGGAAATGAATTTATCAATTTTCACCAAGACATTTTTCACTATTCCTTTAGGATATTGCATAGACATGTCTGCCATTTCAATCACAATACTAATTGGTTTAGGGGTTCCAAGACCTAAACGTTTAAACATTGAGAATGACATGACACTAATGCTTGCTCCTAAATCCGCTAGTGCGTTGCTAACCGTGGTATTACCAATAATACATGGGAGGATAAAGCTTCCTAGGTCCTTTTCCTTTGGTGGAAGTTTGTTTTGCAAAACAGTTTAACATCGAGCATTCAATTTTACCATAAACGTTTCTTTGATTTTTATCTTTTCTGACACCCGTTCTTGTAAACATTTGGTATAGTCCGGTGTTTGCTTAATAGTGTTAACCAGGGGAGTGTTAATTGGTTCTTTTTCAATACTTTAGAGTAATCCCTCTCCATTCTCTTATTCTTCCTTGATATGTCTTTTTACTTTCTCAACGAAGGTTCCTGGTTCCTTGACATGTGTCTTTTGCGGTAATCTGTCTTCTTCTCATATTTTCTTTATGATTTCCTACCCAACGGAATTCTTACCATAAGCTAAGTTAGAATTGTCATAAGTGAGGCTAATGATTGTGCCACTTTTCATATCGAAGGTTTTATCTCGATTCAATTTATCATGAGTTTTTACTGCTTGAGCTAGTCCCGCAATATTTTCTTCGAGTCCCTTGATTCCAGAATCGTGCCTCCTAAGGTTTTTATTCGTGTTATCTTTAAATTTTCCATCCATTCATCAAACATTCTTTGACTTTTACATGATTCTTACAGATATTTTCCTAGTATTTCTTTGAGTTTAGAGCTATTCCTTGATGGTGAGTTTTTACCCGGTGTCCCCCTAAGGCTGTCATCTTTATACTCAGTTGTCTTGACAAATTTCACCTCTTCGCTTAAAAGGTAGTGCATTTCATCGCCTGATACATACCTTCCCTTAATAGTGTGAACATTTTCATTAAGATTTCGCATATTGTGATTTGGAATTTTAAGTTTATCAATTATAGTGTTCATCCAGTTTGAGTTATATTCTCCTGTTCTTTCCTCGTCATGCCATTTGTGTGAATGATCAGCCATTTCTTGAATTGTCACCAAAGCCCTTGTGGTTGTAAGTCCTAGAATCGGTCCCTGAGAGTCTAACATTTGACGGGTGGAAATATCAAGACCCTTATAAAAGGTGTTCACTTTCTGGTAATCGTTGAGGTCGTGTATGGGGCATTTAAAAAGAAGATCATTGTATATTTCCCATGCTTGATATAAAGTCTCTCTTCATTCCTGTCTGAAATTATGAATTTCCTCCAGTTGTTTAGAAGTTTTAGCAGGTGGGCAAAATATTAAGATGAAAATCCATTTCAGCAGATCCCATGTGTTTATCATTTCAGTAGGTGCTTTTTCCAACCATCTTTTCGCCCTTCATGTTAGAGTGAGAGGGAAAACTCATAACGTAATTGCATCTCCTGAAACTCCCGAGATGTTAAATAAACTAGCGATCTCCATTATCCTCCCCACATGCTCGTATGCTTCTTTATTTTCATTCCCCAAGAAAGTGTTATCACTTAGTTCTCTTAGAAACTGACCCTTAATTTCAAAATCCATATTTCCTTCAATCTTGGGTTTCCTTACTCCTCACCTTGTATGATTATATCACAACGATCTAGAGCTAAGTATTGCTCCATTGTAAGTGTTTCACTATCAAGTTCTCCCATTTCTTCAGATTCAGCGTTTGATGGTTCAGATTCGTAAAAATAATAGATGTTATGGACTGAAATGGGCGTGGTATCCTTCTTGACTCGGAATTGCCTTTCAGGATTTGCAAAAGTGGTAAATATCTTAGTGTTTATATTTCGAGTCACTCCTGACAAAAACAATGATTAGTAGAACAAATTATAAACTAAGTTTAGCTCCCGGTAGCGGCGCCAAAAACTTGATGTGTATTAATCGTTGAATTAATTTTACAAGTTTTAAATTTATAAAACACGTTTACCCTAGGTCTACAACGCACTAACGGGCAGAGAACCCGATCGGGTGTAGTGTAGGATTGGTAAATCTGAGGTCGTCCTAAGAGCTGAATGTTTTAGTTCTAATTTGAATGCGTCCCAAAATAAAATGGTTTGATATTAATTTGACAGGATTAAAAGCAATTAAAATGCGAGAATAAAATTACGAGAATTGATCAGGGAGAAAAAGTACTAGCCTAGTTATTCATTTGTTATGGTTAAGATAATGTTTCCTAATGCAATGTCCATTTATCGTTTTATGGTGGTTCTAATATCGACATGCTCGATTGAACACCGAAACCTATCCTATGTATCATATGATCTCAGGTCCCCGTTGTACTCGAAGGGTGAGCATCTAGTCTATAGTGATTTACTTCCAACTATCATAATGACATGTTTAATACCAATTATCTCATATATTGGCTAAAACCCTCCTGGAAGAGTTTTCCCTAAATTTATAAGTACTTATCATACTATAGGCGAAGATATGAACAATCCCCACACTATGGATAGTTTCCAACCTATCCTTAGTACCTAGTTAACCCTTAATTTGATAGGTCTGTCTACTATAAGGTCTGACAGGATCTACACTTGCATCAATACTACCAATTCTAGAGGATCATACAACAGGCAAATAGGATATCCTATAAATGATAATTCAACAAGAAACTAGCATACACAAGGTGCTTAGCCACTCATGCTAGAGAATACATAAGAAATAATGGAAGAACTCTTTGATTGGGAAAACATTATTGTCTTACAACTCTATTGATGAATGATTAATACAATACATAAGTAAAGTAACCTCTCCCTTAAACTAGTGGACGAATGAGCCGAAATTCTTTCTCCTTGGAAGCCCTAGATGTTCTTTAAGACTCTCCTCTGGTTAAATGATATGAATGAGCTAAGATTAGGGTAGTATTTATAATATTAGTCTCAACTACAACGTAGTTGAGGGTATAAACTATGTTGTAGTTATGCTGAGTGATGTGTTCTTAAATACACATTATTTGTACCCTGAAAATCACTAATAAACAGACTAAAAACATGAAATATGCTTAATATTATTGCAAATATGTTTGTTTTATGTTTTTTTGTTTTGCAGGTACAAGGGATTGAAAATAAAGCAAAAACGATGACTTTTGATTAAGATTTGAAGACGTTTACGCATTTTTCAAGATCAAAACGAAGTCGTTAATATTTCCCGAGCATGCCATTGGAAAGAGCACTGAAATTCAAGTCAAATGGTGCCTTCATCTTTTATTGGATCGACCCGACATAATTTATATGGGTCAAACCGACCCATACTTATTATTAGTCCAAGCATTAAACCACCAAGCCCAACATAATGCCTCATTTGCTGAGCCCAATTCAGTAAATTAAAGATCCAGGCCCAAGCCCATGTCTTTGTACTACTGCTTAATACATACGCATGAAAAAAGGGGGATCTTGACTTCAGTTTTTTGGTGGTCATTATTTTTTTCATTCGAGTAGTAGTAGGAGTAGAATTAGAGTAGCAGTAAAATAGGAGTAGCATAGCTTATCGTCTTATGTATTTTAATTCGAATATGATGTAATAGTTAGGATTGATTAATGGATGTTAATGAATCGAAGGTTTTGATAAGTTCCCAGGTTTAGTTTTGATGTTGTTTGGTTTTGATTCTATGAGGTTTTGATGAGCTTATTTTCGTTTTCATGCTTATTTTGATAATACCCTTCATCGATCTTATTTAGGATAAGCTTTCACCACGGCTTATTCGGATAAACATCCTGATATAGTTTGGTTTATGTTTTATGTGTTTCTTGCGTCTAGCAGTAGTAAAATAGGCATCACAGCATCTTTGTTTTCTTCTTTTTCTATCTTTCGAGTTCTTTCTTTATTTCTGAGCGACCATTCTCTTGGTCTTCGGACCAAGACCAAATACACTAAATCATATAACCAGCTGTA